>CM055265.1:37422790-37662056 GCA_029237695.1 Conchocele bisecta | reverse complement strand
CTGCATATGCAGCCTATGCTCAATAAATGTAAATCCAATAATTGTTTACAAGAAAACAGTGTTGATGTACAATTTACAGACTATCATAATTTTGCACTTGCGAACATTTTAGTCGTATGAAGTTTAGTGAAACGGTCTTACTGTAGGTTACATAACAGATGGGTGAGCTATGGCATGCTCTCAATGGACATTTTGTGCTGTCACACGTCCGAGTCTTTCACCTATACGTGAACATAGTGACAGTAAAGGGACACAGGATGAAGGGGATGGATAGTAGAGGAATAAGTAGGGCAGCAGAGATGATATGAGAGTTCAGAATATGCCGCGCCGGTGGAACTGAACACGTTCACCCCTAAGCAACTGGAATGGATTTTGATATTTAATTTTACAACCAATCAAAGCGTCACAAAATGATATTCAGACTAGTCCATTTATGCAAATGGAGTGTTTTTGTTCTAAACAATATGAAAATTACTTGCAAAAAAGTGCAGATCCTGATGAAACGGCTCGTCACGAGACGGCTCATCTGGATCTACACTGTTTGCCAATACCACTACACAGGCCTGTGGTGTTGAAAGGGTTAAAGAAAATATGTAAATATATAAATAGTTTGAATACATTACAGGCCCGTAGTCAGACCTGTTTTAAGGGGGGGGGGGTCGTTTCGAAGGCCCAATGGGCCTGAGGTATATAGGGGGGTCTAAAAAAGTGGACCTCGATGCTAAAAAAGTGTACCCCCCCCCCCCCCACGGCTACGGGCCTGCATTATACGTTTTCTTGGCTTGACATACGAAACTCTACATGTATATCGTGACGGATATACTTCTTTACCCATGTCAGTTTAGTGAAATTATTTTACATTTACTGAAAAATATAATAATTTCTTATGTTTTAGCCAGTAGTTTACAGAAATATAACAGTGAATTACACCACTCGGCAGCAGTAGTTTACACCACTCTTGTGTTTACCATATATGGAGAAATGACGTCAGTAACAATGACGTGTTTCCTTCAACAAATCAAATCTCAGACACACCTACTGAATCGCGTGACAGTCGTCGTCACTACGGCCCGCCTCCAGAAATTAATTCGCATAACTCTTGGCCATATTTTGCGCTTGATTCGCTTTGTTTTCGATTCGATTCGGCTTAAGGGTGGCAATTGGCTCGAACACCGTCCATACCCGGCGATTTGTTTTTATAAAGTAACCTTTTATATCCACTCACATGTATGAGGACTATCACACATATAAACTTTAAAGCAATCGATCGTACACACGTAGCCATTATTACAAATAAAACAGCCCTGTCAACACAATAAAATGGAGAAGTATGTAATAATGTATATAAACGCAAATCAAACCGAAGATGGAAAAGGTCAAACTTCTGAAATCTCGAAATGAACTTTATCAAGGTGTAAGATCACGTGGTACTAACAACAACAACAAATCCGATTGAAAGTACGTATTATTTTATATAGTCCTTATTACGTAACGGATTTTTTATAAAATATGGCGCATCAAACGCGTCTTGTTAAGCTGCATTTAGTGGTCTCTGTATGTTCGCCCAAACTTCTGTCGTTTTTGCGAAGAATCGATTTCCGTGTCTCCGACACGGAAATCGATTCTTTGCAAAAACGACATAAGTCTGTGCCAAACTCCATGGACCACCAAATGCATCTCACGAAGACGCGTTTGCTGCGCCATATGTCATCAAAATCCGTTGCATATTAAGGAAAATATCAAATAATACTTACTTTACAGTGGGCGACGTTGTTGTTGTTGTAACCACGTGATCATGCACCTTGTTTATGAGAAAACAAAATCATGTTCTTACCTGTTATCAACTTGAAGGTAATTAATAAATTAAAATAATAAAATAAGCACCACCTCCAGAAGTAAACAACACAATACGTCGTCCGCCTGTCCGTGTACGTGCAGTAGACAATGTTCCATTGCGACCTCGTAAGTACCTTGGGCTATTACAAAATCCGTGTACCCAACACCGTTGGTACATGTCCAAAAGCGTAACACACATGTGGATATAACATGACCAATCCGTGAGAGAATGTAATCCTTATCTTGCGGCCGATCAATGTAGCAATAGGGTTTACAGAACCGGTGATGTGTGTGTGTTTTTCCCGAAAATTGCGAAGTTTGGAATCATTTCCAAATTTGCTTTGATAATAATTTCAAATGTTAACGTCGTCGTATTAGAGTATTAATGTACATGTACTGTAATTATAAATATTTGGTTTTTCATTCTCGGACATTCGACAAATCGCATTATCTCATTGTTTTTGAGTATTTATGGACCGCCAGATGACACGATATTTTACGCATCTACAGCATTTGTGGCGCAAACACACATACTTTCAGGTATTGGGATCCAAACATTTTGCTGATGGCCATACGGATTCTTGATTAACGGAATAATGAAAACTTCAACCGCTGACCAGACTATGCAGTGCATAAACGCTGGTTGATATGTGGATGCATTGGTCGTAAACGCCGAGTTTTCCATTTTGTGAGCCGGTTATAGGAGCTATCTATAAGGCGTATGTGGTTACAAGAAACAAATGAGTTTTGTGACCAGCATAAGACTAAATCACTGCACTGCACTTATGTTACTAGACCATCGATATGTATGTTACAATCAATGTGTATATGTATGACAAACAGAATATACTCATTTCTACGGAGTCCCGCAGTGGACGTAGAATTATTTTTTTTATTAATTCGTTTCGACGAATTAACAATTCGTTCCCTCAATTTAACAATTCGTTCCCACGAATTAACAATTCTTTCCCACAAATTAACACTACGTTCCCACGAATTAACAATTGGTTCCCTCTATTAAACAAATCGTTCCAACGAAATATTTCGTGGGAACGAATTGTTATTTCCGTGGAACGAATTGTTATTACGAATTGTTATTTCGTGGAAACGAATTGTTAGTTCGTGGGAACGAATTATTAAATAAAAATAAGTATACGTCCCTTGCGGGGCTCCGTACGATCAGGGGCCCGTTTCATTAAACTTCTTACGACTAAAATGTTCGTAAGTGCAAATTTATGATCCTCTGGAAATTTCAATTGATGGATTTAGATTTATTGAGTATATGCTGCATATGCAGCCTATGCACAATAAATGTAAATCCAATAAATGTTTACAAGAAAACATTGTTAGTGTGAAATTTACAGACTGTCATAATTTTCCACTTACGAACATTTTAGTCGTACGAAGCTTAGTGAAACTGGCCCCAGGTATGTTAATTAGTGTCTACATTGGTGATGGTGGCACATGTTACGGTATGGTCGTGTCTCAGCCGTGACAGTTGTATGTATCAATGGCGATGTTTTGTGATTGTATTACCGTAACTAGCAGGAGCTGTTGACACCTGATACCAGGTCACGTGGGACAAACACGAATACGTTACATGGCACACAAAGGGTGTCTGAATTAATATTAAACTGATCTTATGTACCGACATAATTACATTATTATCCGCAAACAATACGTTGTAGATCGGTCATAACCCATATAATATAACAAAATTCAGACGAAAATAGCTCGGGAGGGGGGTCAGATAGGTTTACCTGGCATGTACGGTGCAATGTTACAATCTTGCGTTTTCGCGATCTCGACCTACACACGATATCGCGAGGCGAAAATGCGAGATTATATAGTATTCGGCTCATGACTTCCCGTTTTCGTGATCTCGCCTCGCTATCTCGCATTTTTTGCGTGGCGTTTTCGCGATCTCGTGAAATATGTTTTGCGACAGGCATGTGTAGAACGCCATTTCAATACACATGTTTTCTAAACACGCATGCTCAAAATATATTTCCAGAAGCGGAATGCGAGATCGCGAAAACACGATGCGAAAACACGAGCTCGCAATGCGATGTCGAGAAAACTCTAGATCGCCAGACGAAATTGCGTAAGTGCGAGCAGAAAACGCGAGTTTGAATATTATATAATTGATATCACCTTTTCGCCTCGCAATCTCGCGTTTTCGCGATCGCGACCTATCCACGAGAACGCGCTTTGCGATCTCGCAATATCGCGCTCTCGTGATTTCACCTTGCGTTTTCGCGATCTCGTGTATACACAACCGCCTGCGTTAATATTGTCCAGATTATGTTTCTGAACATCTATTGACAATGTCAAATATCAATCAAACATTTGATTGTCGGAGCTGTAGCACAACTCATGAGTTGTGCTACAGCTCCGACAATCAAATGTTTGATTGCTATTTGACAGTGTCAATAGATGTTCAGCCAATCAAGCTACATTCTGTCAATCACAACATTCAATAATTTTGAAATAAAGAGAACTATTGGCAAGATTAGTGCAGGCGGTAGTGTAGGTCGATATCGCGAAAACGCGAGATAGTGCAACATGGCCCTAACAGGACACCGTAAACATGAGATTATATAAACAGGTTTCCATATATCAAAGTCACAAAAACATAGTTGTTCACAGTACAGTACATAATGTTACGGAGCCATAATGTTACGGAGAATTCTTTGTTTTATTAATTCATTCCCACGAAATAACAATTCGTTCCCTCAATTTAACAATTCGTTCCCACAAATTAGCAATTCGTTTCCTCGAATTAACAATTCGTTCCCTCACTTTAACAATTCGTTCCCACGAAATAACAATTCGTTCCCATGGGAACGAATTGTTATTCCGTGGGAACGAATTGTTATATTGTGGGAACGAATTGTTAATTCTGGGGAACGAATTGTTAAATTGAGGGAACGAAGTGTCATTTCGTTGGAACGAATTAATATAAAAAATCAATGTCCCCTGCGGGGCTCCGTAGAATGTACCGAGCTCACGACGTCGCGAGAAGTGAGCACATAATCACGTAAAACGCACAGGTTGAAGTAGCGGACCGAGGTCTATAAATACATTAAATATGCCTAAAAGCATCAATAAATGAAGAAAAAAAAAATTTGTTTTTGTTACTCCCTCCATATAGACTCCATATGGAGTCTATATGGAGGGAGTGAAAACAATTTTTTAGCTTTTTTTTGTTTTCATTTATTGATGCTTTTAGGCATATTTAATGTATTTATAGACCTCGGTCCGTTACTTCAACCTGTGGTAAAACGGCACGGACTAGTAATATAATGTTGACCGTGCCGGTGTTGGAAGCCGGTTGGGAAAATGGAATTTGCACAAGTGCATAGAGAAAATTGTGTCATATATACAATTCATATGATTTGCATTTGAACATGTTGCATATGAATTGCATAATTTATTTCACTCACTTTATATATTTGCATAAGACATTTTCATGTCGAATTCATATTAAAAACATATGAATTTCATACGCGGCACAATTTATAGTATAGATTCAGATCATATCGCAAATCTACATAGTCATATTAGGATATATTCGTTTTGCCACGTGATATTTGCTCATCTGCGATATTTATTGGTAATGAGTTTTCACTATTCATAAATCAACGAGGAACATTTGTGAAAAATTATAGTTTTGTTATGCAATACTGTACCACATGTACATTTCCGTTCTCGACATTAGTTTAATTAAGTTAAATAAATTAAATTTGTAAGTTGAATGTGTTATCTATGAAATAAATTAAGAATCGCCAAATTGTCCTTTCTAATATTGGTTCCATAATGTAATATATAGAGAATAGTAGGTTAGTGCCGTGAATGGGAAAAATATCTGGCAAGGCTCAGGAAACGGGATGGGCGAGGCTCTGCCGAGCACATCCCGTTTCCGTGCCGCGCCAGATATTTTTTCCCATTCACGGCACTAACCTACTTAGTGCGGGGTCCCTTAACAAATGTATCTATACCTGCCGGCCAAAAGTGCCATTTTTTCACTGAATCAAGATATGATGATGCACAATTAAACATAAGTGGCTCCAAAAAATATATCCACTGTGCCACCTAAAAAATCAATAAATTCAAAATGGCCGCCAAATATCAATATATTTCTATGTAAGTGCAAACCTGTGTTATATTTAGCACAATTAGTATTCTATAATGACACACATTCACACAATGATTAATTTAGATGGCCATCATGTACAATTTTATTATTTTGTAATTGCCATAACTCCAAGATGGCCGCCAAATATCAATATTTTATTTTATTTTGCACTGTGGATGTCATATTTAAAATGTTTGCATGTAATAGGAAGTGTTGTTACTTGAGTACTAATTTGTCACTTTGAAATGGGACTGTGTGAATGTTTCAGCTAAATAAATCCAATATGGCAACCAAATGTCAATAGGCTGGCAATATTACATAGCTGTGGCGGGTGCATGACATCTGGATCTGAATTAAGAATGAGTGGGTAATTTTAATGTATCTGGGATATAACACATTGAACAGGAATGCTAACCGCTTCAAAGCATTATTGTGCACATGTGCAGCTGCCAAGGTCAGTACATATAAGCCCAGCATGTGTGCACTTGCAGCTGATGCATCTTCTGGCAGACTTACAACCACATATGATCAGTTCGCTGCAGGCTCGTACAGCGTATGGAATTGTCATCCAGACAGTGGTCCATGAGGAGCCGTCCATTGCCCATCCCCATTCGTCTGGTGATGGGATTGTCTATATTTTGCAGCTGATGCATCCTCTGGCAGACTTACAACCACATATGATCAGTTCGCTGCAGCTCGTGCAGCGTATGGAATTGTCATCCAGACAGGGGTCCATGAGGAGCCATCCATTGCCCATCCCCATTCGTCTGGTGATGGGATTGTCTAATATTCATCTACTATTTTGCATAATATTGTGGCATATCAGGTTGTTCACTAGATTCAATGCAGCCCAGAAGGTTAGACGTTTGTCCATGTCGTATCTTACCAAAATCAGACAGCGAAGGCGGAGTAGATTGATTTTCATGGGAGAAAAACGTTGCTGGATATCCATCACGTTGTTGATTAACAACGTATAGTCGACCAAATAGGTTCCTGTTTTGCCGTTGTACTTTAACAGCCTGCGTAATTTTGAACTAGTCTTTGATTTTGGAGATTTGAGTAGTGGAAGTGAGTTGTTCTTGATTGGATTCTGAATTGGTAAGTCTCTGGTCTCAATGACATCTTTCATATACTTTAGATACTGCGTTCTACCTAGCGATGCATCTTCAATAGCCGCAGAGAGGGACTTCATGTCTCGAATGTGAATTGTGATCCAGCGTGAATAGTTGTAGTGATTCAATGCAAAGAAAAAGCAGACAAGTGACTCAAGTGCTTCAACATATGAGTCAAATTTGTGTTCTCTCTGTGCCCTCAGAAGGACAAGGATCATTTTTCTATGGCTATAAAAGTATCCCAAAACTGGAAGGTAGGACTGGTGATAAGCATGAATTTTATACATGCCTCAAATGTTTCATCAGCTTCATTTGAACTCATTGAAAGCTGAAATTCACGTTGTTGGAGGGCTGATAACGCTACAACAGAGCCTTCATGTGCATGGCGTGTCCGTGTCAGATGCGCTGCTGCTTTCAGGAAACCTTCAGGGATTCCAGATGTGGCAATTTCAGCCTCTACAACTGCTGTTGTCCAGCCCGAACCTTGCAGGTAATCCCCCGCCATATTCCACAGAGCCATTTCTAGATGCAGACCACCAAACATTACTACAAATTTGTCCTCTCCATGAGAGTCTGGCCATGTCCATTGAATATACTTTGCCTTTGCAAATATGGGGCAGTCACATGCCACGACAGGGATCTGACCAGGATGTAGAAAGGCAGTGTCAGATTTGATTACATTCATGCCATGTTTGATCATTGCTGGTGTGTCAGCAGTAAAGCCATTATAGCTGATGGGTCCAACATGGGAGATACGTTTTTAGCATGAAAGGCAACCCACACAATTGCTTCATTAGTTAGTGTGTCTCTTGTCAAAAGTTCACTGGCATTCTGTAACATCTTCGAGTGTCATTGCTCTGTTTAATTCACATATCATTTGTTTGGTATGAACAACAGGAACTGTTATCTTAGATGGATGCATTGTTACTATAGGAACTACTGAATATGAGTCTGGAAGAAGCAAATTGTGTGACCCTATGTCGGATAACGAAATGGGTCTTGGGGTTTACCAATTGTATGTTCTGTTGAAAACTGCACGATACTGATTCCAGTGCCATGGAGCGATGAGTGGGTCGTTGTGGATGACGGATTGTAGTCAATATTGTCCATAGCACCAAATAGTCCAGATCTCCGCTGTGACGGCGGGCAAACGACACCGGTAGCAGCAAAACGTCTGCACATGCTTATTGCGACGTTACTTTCCAGCTGCTGCACGCGTGCATATGAAATGCAAACACCCATTTTGTGCAACTGTTTAATTAGTTTTTTGCTTCGTGTTAGCGAGTGAATGTTCAACCCAAGTTATACGACAAGAGGTGGCTCTCGTTCAACGGTATGCCGTGTGTTAGTGTTTCTTTCTGGTATTGTTTTCTTTGTGTTGAAGAGCATCAATTGTGATATAGTTAAACAGGCTTGTGATAACTGTTTGTCTTTCATAGTTGGTCCATTTACTATCATTGACACAAGGGCATTGTGACTGTTCGGTACTGCTGTAGATTGACAGTCAGGAGGAAAATCACCCGAAAACTGTCAGAATCAAAGATGTCTCTGCGGATAGTTTTTGCAATTTTAGCCATTTCTAATGCCTCAGATTTGTAATCTCTTACAGTTAGTGCATCCTTTAACATTTGTTGTATGCATTCAGGGAATACTAACACTGACCGCTTTCCATCTGTATGTTCTTGAATCGCATTGTTACAAAAGTGTTAAAGTATTTCATTCTTTAGACGAAATCTGTTAGTTGTTAGATCTAGACCTAATTGTTGTTGTTGTTGCTATTTTTGAAATTCCGCGCTTAGTTTTCAGCAGCACCATGTAATTATGGGTAAGCAAAAAATGGGATATTACAATGTATATCGAAAAGTGTGTATATAGACATGTATTTGCATAAAACGAGGCTTGAGCAATACAGTTGGGTAAATATTAGTGTTACCGGACATATTATATACACAGTTTTTATACACATAGGCATATAGTGGGCATTTCAAATTGATTTAAATGAGGTTAGTCTCCAGTTACCTTGCCACAGTACCCACATTGCCATTTACTATTGACTAAACCAAATCAGAAATATTAAATGAATGTATATAGCCTTCAGAAAGCAAATGTATGGAAAAATAATGAACTTTGGAGGCCATCTTGGGTTTATACAAATTAGTAAAATGATTCAGTTATATTTTGATGTTACTCAAATACATTTATGCATCCAACAATCGCATTCCTGTGGGTTAAAGTACTCAAAGATATCAATTGAGTACAACCATAGGCCATGCACTTAATATTTGGCGGCCATCTTGGATTCCTGCATTTTAAACGTGTTTCAGTTTTCTTTTTATTTGGAGCAACTTATTTTAGGAATCGCTATGACCTTAGCTACGTCCCACAAAAAAATGGCACTTTTGGCCAGCGTGTATAGATAATCCACTTTTTTCAAGTTAAGGGACCGCACTAACTATTCTATTTATCCCGTGAACACCTACAAATGGCTGTAAAATGCAAAAATAGTATTGACTGGATATCAAAAATGTTTCACAGCACCGTGTTTCACGGCACATACGCACTGTGTTGACGGGATAAATATCCTACGGTATCCGATGCTTTGTTCACTGGCGGCCATCTTGTTTATGCAAATTAGGGGCTTAAGCTACTACATGTACTTTGAAAAGTTTATCATGCAGAAATACATACAGTATACATGTCTAAACACATTGGCACCAGGATTCTTTGGTGCGCTCAGATGGTACCGACAACTATATCGCGGCCAGGGAGTCCACAGCCACATTATGGCATAGGCACGATAGAGTTGTCGTTAACAAATTCGTTGTAGAGATTTCTGTGTTTTTAAAAGATGAGCACGTGTATCGTCCGAAATCATATTTGGTATTGAATTGGGCTACATATAACAGATAGTACGTTGTAAAGAATTTAAGAATTTATTTTTTTAGAGCCTAGTGCATGTATTAGTTTATCAAAGTCTGGACTGTCTGTGGTTTATAGCTTGTCCTAGTTGCAGTCTGTAACTATGTGACCCTCCCGTACGGGAGGGTCACAGAGTTACAGGCTGCAACTAAGCTTTTCCATACTAAGATGGCTCAGATAGCAACTCAATGCACAGTATAGTATACAAAAAAAGAGGAACATGGTCAGGTAGACTTTATACAAATGTTCAATCGCATTTACGAAGCTATTGTCGTCGTTGCAATGGATGTTGTTCTGTGAAGTCAGAAAGAAATTATATCCGTCGCCTGGTTAGTGAAATAGTTAGCATGAATCAGTCTATAGCATGTATTTATGGTTGAAATGGTTAAAGGTACATGCCCACTCAGTAGGCACAAACTGTTCTTTATATCAGAGACATCATTTGAGACATTTTCTGGAAAATTAAACTTCATTCACCATTACCATTTGGTATTATTATACACTTTATATCAGACGTAAAGTTCCACACTTATATCAAGGGCGATAACAGTGTTGAACTTAAAATGTTAACGGAAAATACTATTTATTCCCTGTATTTATTGTTTGATCTGCAATGATCATACTTTATAATATGACAACAATATTATTGTTTCATGTGACGCATTTAAATGGTATAAATAATTACAAAATATCATGCCTCATTTGCACTATCTGTAAGATAAATATTACTAAATGATTATATCTGTATTGCGGGCACTCGTAATTTTAGAACTGCTGGAACAGTGACACAATTATACACTAATTGAATTCCTATACAGAACATTTTGTGCCGACGGAGTGGGCATGTACCTTTAACCCTTAGACCGCTATCTTAATTTTTTGTCGTCTGCTGTTTATTTTCTATTTTCCATTTTTATCATCAAAAACATGCTTTGACAGCACATTAGAATAATTTACAACATGCTTTAACAGCACTTCAGAATCATTAACATTGGAAATGATTCTGAAGTGCTGTCAAACCATGTTTTTATTGAGAAATAAGGCAGGATATGAAAGCAACAGCAGACAACAATTGTTGTGTGTAGCGGTCTGAGGGTGAACATCCGAGATACACGACAGTGAGTCCATTAACCCTTTCAACCCTAGGGAACTGGAATGGACTGTGATATGCTAATGTTCCGACCAATCCAATGGTCACAAAATGATTTTCAGAATCGTCAATTTATGAAAAGGGGGTGTTTTTGTTCTCAAAATGTGAAAATTACTTTCAAAAAGTGCAGATCCTGATGAGTCGGCTCGTTACGAGCCGGCTCATCTGGATCTGCACTGTTTGCATAAACCGCTATATCGGGCTGTCGGATTCAAAGGGTTAAAATCGATGTATGTACAAAGGGAAATAAGATTCATTATAGACACAGAAATACCGGTAAATTTAACGTTGAACGGTTTGTATTTTAGAGCAGGGGTGGGTCTGGACACTGTGGACCCATCCCCTGGATCCGCGCCTGCACGCTGGTGTTTTCAGGTTCTAACGATGCGATATATACTCCGAGCTTATGCAACAATGGAACCTCTCCAAACCGGAGGTCCCCAGGGTGTCCGGTTTGGAGATGTTCCACTGTAAATCAGACATGTTAGCGCTTCGTGACACATTCTAATTAAAAGTCATTGTAATCAGAGATACATAACAGCGAAACACGTCTAAGGTAAACGTCTATATTTCCTCGAGTCTCCGGTTTAGGTGTTCCACTGTATCTAGCTTTTGTGATAAATGTATGTATCAGTGGAAGATGGGGAATAACTCAGACATCTTCTTTCACTGACATAGTGGTGTTATCCATCTTCTTCAACTGATACCTTTAATTACCTATAGGGGAAAGGTGGATAACTCCCACGCGCCTTCTTCCATTGACATGCGGGAGTTAGCTTCGTTCTTCCCCTGACGCCCTCGGTTTTTGGGAAGAAGGGAGGGGCTAATTCCTTCCTTAATTTCCCTAATATCCACATTGTTCAATTGAAATGAAAGAGTCTGCTCCGTCATTTCAATGACACCTTCGGTTATAGGTAAGAAGGGAGAGATAATTCCCTCATGGAATAAGGTGTATGATCACATGGTTACAACAACAACAAGTGCTTAAACTTCCAGAATCCCTCCGATTCAAAGTACGTATTCTTTTATTTTGTCCTTATTAGGCAACATATTTTGATGAAATATAATAGCGCATCAAACGCGTCTTGTTAAGCTGCATTTTGGTGCTCTCGGTACTTTGGCCAAAACTGCTGTCGTTTTGGCGAAGAATCAATGTCCGTGTATACTGACACGGAAATCGGTTGTTCGCAAAAACGACATAAGAATGTGCCGAACTCCATGGACCACCAAACTGCAGCTCACGAAGACGCGTTTGCTACGCCATATTGCATCAAAATCCGTTGCATATTAAGACAAATATCAAATAATACTTACTTTGGAGTGTGCGCGCTTTCAACACCTTCAGCCATTGTTGTTGTTGTTGTAACCACGTGATCATGCACCTTGTGGAATTACCCACATTGTTCAGTTGAAATGAAAGATTCCGCTCTGTTATTTCACTGACACTGAAAAAGGCTAGTCCATCATAGAGTTAATTGCCATCGTTTACTGACATAAGGAAGTTAACATCCGTTCTTCGATTGACCCATTCAGTTATATAGGGCAGAATGAGGCTATCTATGTCATGGACAGGGCTCCAGATAAGGAATTAATAATTGAGTATTGTCACTCCCATCGTTTGTGAAGCAATTGGGTATTTCAAAATTTTAATTGGGTAAAATAAAATCACATTAGTCTACTGTTTACACATCAACAGACAACACTTATTGAATAGTTTGCTTCGAAATGAAAACATGTCTTGGCATTTCATTAGAATTGTCTCCAAGGAGACAATTCTAATGAAATACCAAGACGTGTTTTCATGGATAATAAGGAAAATATGCTATATTTGTGGTCTGTTTATTGTTTTCTGCAGCATGATAAAGGTACCACAATTTTGTATTGCTTTTTGATACTCGCTACTTCTGATTTCAATTGGGTTTTTGGCAATTTTAATTGGGTATTTAAGCAAATACGCAGCTTATCTGGAGGTCTGTCATGGAGTTTCCCTCCTTCATCCATTGTCATGAGGAGTTATACAATACAATACATTGTATTCACTCTAAGCCACATACGTGACACACGAGGTATACAATAGATTACATAATACAACGATGGGTAAAAATACAAAATGCATATGTATAAGCTCACTAGTCATAACCATAAAGCATTTCTTATAAAAATAGCTAAATTTCTTAATTGCTTTCCACATTTTTTCTCAAATAGCTGTGCGAATTTTAAACTATTTGGTCTTCTAAAATAAAATGGCTTGATATACCGTTTTCGAACTTCATCATAGAAGCGGCACTCGAAAAGGAAATGAAACCCGTCACCGAGAGCACCAGTGCCACATTTGTTGTAGACCCTGCTTGCTCTCGGCACACCTGTCCATCTACCAGTTTCGACCGCCAGTCTATGATTACAAGTTCGAAATCTGGTCAATGTTTTTCTTAACCTTTCCGTGAGATGAATTAAATATGTTTCTAATCCAAACTCTGTTTTAAAGATTCTATACGTAATTCCACGTGAAGATGTATCGATGCTGGTGAGCCATGACTGAATAAACTGGTTCTGAAGCTGAGTCATGGCGTAGTGGCTCAGCCAGATAGCATTAACATCGTTCTGGCTAAGCCATACGCCAGGAACTCAAATTTCAGTTAAAATAGATTTAACATTCTGAATCCATCGGAAATGAGTCACATTTGCTTCATGTTGTGTATATAATAACTTATACATAAGAAACAATAATTTACTCTGCTTCCCTGAAACTAATTTTGCCCAAAACTAATCTCCGTCTTTCACTGACCCCTTGAGTTATAAGTACAGTGGGGTCAGCGTGTAAGTGCACACACGAGCGTGTGTGCACTTACACGCTGACCCCACTGTAGCACACCAAACTCCACTGTAATAGTTCTCAAAACCATAAAAGGCGGGAACCGAATATTGTCGTCTGCTGATTGTTCACATTTGTCTTATTTCTTAATAAAACATGTTTGGCACATAAGAATTGTCTCCATTTGAAAGCGATTTCCATGCGCTTCCCAAACATGTTTCATTTGCTGAGAAAAAAAAACGAAATATAAACAGCAGACGACAAATATCAATATCAATTAAATGCGTCACCTGAATAAATCGATATAAGTCTGATATATTATATTATCCCGTCAACACAGTGCGTATGTGCCGTGAAACACGGTGCCGTGAAACATTTTTGATATCCAGTCAATACTACTTTTGCATTTTACATCCATTTGTAGGTGTTGACGGGATAAATAGAATAGTAGGTTAGTGCCGTGAATGGGAAAACATATCTGGCGCGGCACGGAAACGGGATGTGCTCGGCAGAGCCTCGCCCATCCCGTTTCCTGAGCCTTGCCAGATATTTTTTCCCATTCACGGCACTAACCTACTATTCTCTATAAGTGTGATCATTGCACATCAAAAGAAAAATAGACATAAGAAATATTAACAGTTTAAGGACACATGGTAATCTCATGAGTGACAATTCGCGTTTGATGTAAACAAAACAAAAACAATCAATCCATAGTAATGCCAATAGGATCGTCCAACAATGGTAAATGAATGTTTATTTTGTCATACATGTATTTTAAGAATGGACTAACAAACTATTTCTCCCTATATTATAGCAGTGGGAGTCCGGGTTTAACAACGTAGTGACCATATCCGCCGTTAATGGGTTTCTACTGATAAAGACATAACGATATTTACAACTTCGACGCCATAAGTCCTTAAAATATTTTTACAATGATTCAATAGTTGATCCCAAAAACCGACTTTACCACAACTCGGTGTTTGAGGAAACCTTCTATAGTATTATACATACCGCTTAAAGGTACTGGTGTCTATGGAAGCGTCCTGGTGCCAAAACTAAAATATATTTATCTCCTAATTAGGAGAAAATAACTCCTCCTAATTAGGAGATACTATCTCCCAATTAGGAGATACTAAGTCCTAATTAGTAGATACTAACTTGTAATTAGGAGATAGTATCTCCTAATTAGGAGTTAGTATCTCCTAATCATGACTTACTATATCCTAAATATGACTTTTTAGGAGATAAAAAAATGTAACCATTGACGAAAATAGTAAGTCCTAATTAGGAGATAGTAAGTCCTAATTAGGAGATTGTAAGTCCTAATTAGGAGAGAATAAGTCCTAATTAGGAGTTACTAAGTCATAATTAGGAGATACTAACTCCAACTTAGGAAATAATATCTCCTAATTATGAGCTACCTAGTATCTCCTACTTAGTACTTACTTGAGGGAGAAAGTTTCAATTTAAAAATAAATTTATTAATTTTTATTATACTGAATTTATTACATTATCACAGCCATTTTTAATCTTTTAATCATCAAATATATGCAGTCGTTAGTTCTATATGAAAAAATGAATTTCGGGAAAAATAAATTATTTCTCCTTCAATGTATACTTTTATGGAAAAGTATACTTTGCAATTTTGATGAAATCGGCTACAGATGTACATGGAAAGTGACGAAGCACATGTGGATGTGACTGGAGAAATGGAGGTTATAGGTTAAGTGTAGATCCAGACCATGCTGTTAACAAGAAATATAGATCGGTAACACGCTACATGAGTGTGCTATCAGGAGCTACACCGGTTACAAGACCCATAAGCCCCATTTCGCCAGTCACAGCCACATATATATATATCAGAATAAATCATACTCCTCCTCTGAATACTATGAACTAAAACGGCGAGTTTGGCTGATATAGATGTTTATTATATACGTACTTTCGTTTCCCATTGAAACACAATGGAACGCATGAACTACACTTCACCTCGAAAAATAGTTCCTTATAAATTACTACTAATTTGTTTATTTTATTATTAGCCTATCTATTTATAGATCGGCTATATATTGGTTATCCATCGGTTTGTGAAAAAGTTTGTAACCACCCTTTTCTCCTATATTCTGTAATCTACAAAAGCGAAATTTGTTGTATCACTTCCAAATTACATCAACTAAAGTTAGGCGGTTTGCCTTCTAGTCCAGGGGCAATTGTAGGTATATTTATAAGATTCCGGCACCTTGTGTTAATTTATGGCACCCGGTGTTTTTATAAACTTGAATGTATAAGGTTTCCAAAAATCCGGGTGCCATTTTTTAAACCAAGTTGTTCAAGGTAATTTCAAGGTCATTGACCCTTTATGCTTGACGGAAGTCGAAAATTGCCAATATATGAGCCAATAGGTAGGTCAAGGTCCTTAACTTGGAAATTGGTGTAAGTTGTTAAAAAACATTTCTGATGGATATATTAAAGAATTTACGTAAACTACACTAACAGTCAGTATATAATTATCATATTTTCAAGATGGCCGCCAAAAATCGGGTATTTATGAGATTTCGGTTGAATTGCTACATATTTGTGTAATGCTAAGCGCCTTCACCTATATTCAAAGGTTAATTCTTTCAACTGGTATAATATTGTTTACATTTGACTACCATAAGTATTGCTATGATCAGATATTAAAGATAGCTAAATATAACTGGAATAATTTGGTTGGGGATGAAATCAACACTTCTCTCACTTTTCCCTGACATATATTGAACCCGGATTTGATCGGCTAATAACATCATGCTCTGCATGACTTTTTATTTATGTTTTGTCGTAATTTATGTTTTATGTAATTTCGCGAAATATATTACACTGCGGAACTCGTGCATATATCCACATACACATCAACTAACCTATAAATATAGGTCATTTACAGTTCAAATGCAAAATGTTAAATATCTGAGACACGATCTGGAAACGGTGCAATGACTAACATACCCGTAATACCGGTACAGTCATCAAACACTCAGAATTAGAAATTAGAAATACGCGCACATTGTGTTTGTCAGTATGGAGCCCCGCAGGGGACATGGATATTTTTTATTAATTAGTTCCCACGAAATAACAATTCGTTCTCTCAATTTCACAATTCGTTCCCACGAATTATCAATTCGTTCCCGTGGGAACGAATTGTTATTTCGTGGGAACGAATTGTTAAATTGAGGGATTGTTAATTCGTGGGAGCGAATTGTTAAAATGAGGGAACGATTTGTTATTTCGCGGGAACGAATTGTTATTTCGTGGGAACGAATTGATAAAACAAAAATCCACGTCCCCTGCGGGGCACCATACTTCTTACATGTGACTTATTGTAAAACTGGAACTTATTAACAATCGCAAATTCCTGCTATTTTAAACTTTGCGACGTAAAACTCATGTGGACGTTACTTTTTACATGTAGTGTGAATACCAGTGTTCTCGATGATGTGGTTTAACACGGAAATGAAAACCACTAGATGCTAAACTTCGTTTCCCGCCCAAATGCATGCGAAATACCCATATAAGGGTATACAACTGTATGCACAAATATGCACAAATATGTATATGTGTCTATATGTACGTATATAGACACGTAATACTATACCAGATTTAGAAAGAAGATATATACATGTATGTATATATGCGTATATGTGGGTACGTTATATGTGTATGTGCATGTATGCATGTGCGTGTACATATGTATGTATATGTGTATGTATATGTCTGTATATTCTCATTTATTGTTAAGAAAATAATACGAGCTATAAGACTTAGTACCGACTGTAAGCAGTAAGCAGAGACTGTGCGATATACATAAGTGTATGATACAAGTAAAGCTATATGTATTAGTGGTCGCGGTATGGTCTAAAATGTATTTGCCTATTTGCCACGATTGTGGTGTTTCTGCATGTATTATATTTAGTAGTTCACCCATGTACGCCATCTTGCATTGTACGTATAATATACCACAGTGATGTATGTACATGTATGCTCATGAGGCAGTTGCCTCGATGCAATAAACTATTCTTCTTCTACAAACCAGTGTAGCGTATTTCCTATTATTTTAGTATAGGAATAAATGGCCTTTTTGTGGAATTTATCGGGGTATAAACTTGGAAAAGTCGCGGGAATACTGGACGAAGCGATAAAAAATTATAATTTTCCAAAAAAATAATTTTTAAGGCCTCGTCCAGTATTCCAGCAGCTTTTCCAAGTTTATATCCCAGATAAATTCCACAAAAAAAGCCATTCATTCCTTATAATTCCAGCATTTGAAATAAATTCATCAAGAAAATGTGTTTATTTTCCGTTTTCTTCAGAATTATTTTACTGCGCCTCACAAGTAGTTCGGCGTGGGAGTTTACTGGGATATAAATTTTGGACAGAGACTTGCTACGGGCCAATCAAATGTTAGGGAATTGTGTAAATATTTTTGTGCTGGAATTATATACTAAATATGTATTAAATATTTGTTCAGCTATTTCATTTCTCATCGAAACTACGCGCTGTGACCACGTATCAATGAGACGCTTCAAATGATTGGTCACAATGAAGACTTTGTGGGACATCCTACAAAAAATAGTCCGGCTTTGCGTCAGCAACATTATGCATCTGCAACATGAAAGGATTAAGGCGGGTTATGTGAATTTCCTTCTAATGTGCTTCTAAACTTCACGAAGGAGAAGAAGAATTCAGTCACACATGGGTAGAAGTTTGTTTTCGAATCCTGTTACCAATGCAGTGGGGGATCGTAGCTAGTTATCTCCCGTGGAATTTATTTATAGAACTGCGGTCCAAAGTGTGTACTTTGGGGCCTTATTGCTTGTAAACAGAGCGAATGTAGAATGATATGATGTGAAAAGGAGCAATTCTAGTGATTTCGACTAGTGTTGATCCAGACCATACTACATATCTACGCACTCTGATCTGGAACTACATTATTTGCCAGATTCATATTTTTACGTTTATTAATGTTATTGCAAACAGTGTAGATTCAGATCAGACTGCACAGGAGTGCAGTCTGATCTGGGTCTACTCTGTTCGCAAAACTCATTTGTTTGTGCTATTCAGTAAGAAATAAACGTTGAAATACAGCATAGGATCTCTATAAATAGATTTGCAAAGGGGAATAACTAGCTACGATCCCCAATTGTATATAACATTAATTAATACCACGCGGTATACTTCGTAACATACATAATGTATACACCAAGCACCATCTAACACAATTTGGGATACACTTATTAAGGCACATACCCACTCCGTAGGGACATAATGTTATTTATATGAATTAAATAAGTGTATAATTGTGTCACTATTCCGTCAGTTCTAAAAATTACAAGTACCCGCTATACATATATAATCATTTAGTAATATTATTTTACTGATAGTGACGCGCGGTGGTATGAGGCTATTTTCATATGCAAATGAGGCACGATATTTTTTAATTATTTATACTAATTAAATGTGTCACCTCAAAAAATATTATTTTCGACAGATTATATAGTATGATCATTGCACATCGAAAAATAAATACAGATGATAAATAGTAATGTCCGTTAACATGTTAAGGAAACACGGTTATCGCCCCTGATATCCGTGTGGAAACTTACTTCTGATATAAAATGTGTAATACTGCCAATCAATACATGGGGAAATGGTGAATGAATGTGTATTATGCAAGAAAATGTCTCAGATGATGTCTCTGATATAAAGAACATTTTGTGCCAACTGAGTGGGCATGTACATGTCCACTCAGTAGGCACAACATGTTATTTATAGGAATTAATAAGTGTATAATTGTGTCACTATTCCGTCAGTTCTAAACATCATAAGTACCCGCTATACATATATAATCATTTAGTAATTATTATTTTACTGATAGTGACGCGCGGTGGTATGAGGCTATTTTCATATGCAAATGAGGCATGACATTTTTTAATTATTTATACTAATTAAATGTATCACCTCAAAACATACTATTTTCGACAGATTATAAAGTATGATCATTGCACATCGAAAAATAAATACAGCGAATAAATAGTAATGTCCGTAGACACAACATGTTATTTATAGGAATTAATAAGTGTATAATTGTGTCACTATTCCGTCAGTTCTAAAAACTACGAATGCGCGCTATACAGACTTAATCATTTTACAATACTCATTGTACTGATAGCGATTCGCGGTGGTATCAGGTTATTTTCATATGGAAATGAGGCATGATATTATTTAATAATTTATACTAATGCGTCACCTGAAAAAATGACATATTCGACAAATTATAAAGTATGATCATTGCACATCAAAACATAAATACAGAGAATAAATGGTAATGTCCGTTAACATATTATGGAAACACGGTTATCGCCCCTGATCTCAGTGTGGAAATTTATGTCTGATATAAAATACTTAATAATGCCAATCAATACGTGGGGTATATTGAATTAGTGAATGAATGTTTATCTTGTTAGAAAATGTCTCAGATGATGTCTCTGGTGTAAAGAACAGTTTGTGCCAACTGAGTGTACCTTGGTCTTTGTAGAATGTAGTTGCGACATATTATTTTGCCAATAGGTTTGCATTGTTGACGCTAGTTGATTTAATTTAATAACATTTAATTTAATCAAGCTTTCCCAATGCTCGTTATTTTACAGCAAAACAAATAAATATACAGGACCAAATTTGTTTTTCATGTGACTCGTGGGTACAGTTGGGTCCAGAAATACGATCCAATATAATTGGAATAGTTTTATTAAAGGTACATGCACACTCAGTAGGCACAAACTGTCCTTTACACCACAGAGATCACCTGCGACATTTTTTGGCTAATACTAATGCCAATCAATACTTGGGGTAATGGTGAATGAATGTTTACATTCATTCACCATTACCCCACGTATTGATTCGCATTATTATACATTATATATCAGACGTAAATTTCCACACTGATATCAGGGGCGATATCCCTGTTTTTTAAAAATGTTAACGGACATTACTATTTATTCTCTGTATTTACTTTTTGATGCGCATGGATCATACTTTATAGTCTGTCGAAAATATTATTTTTTTCAGGTCACGCATTTAATTAGTATAAATAATTAATATAATACCTCATTTGCATATGAAAATAGCTCAATACCACCGCGAGTCACTATCAGTCAAATAAATATTACTAACTTATTATATCTTCATAGCGGGCAGTCGTATTTTTTAGAACTGGTAGAATAGTGAAACACTTATACACTTACAAATTCATATGAAGAACACTTTGTGCCTACTGAGTGGGTATGTACAGTCGAACCTCCCCGAACGGCCACCTCTCTACAACAACACCCTCTCTGTAACAGCCGCTATTTTATATCCCAAATGGATGATTTCCTCTATATCTAACCCTTAGACTGCTGAGCATGAAAATTGTCGTCTGATGTTGATTTTGCATTCTTTCTCAATAAAAACATGTTTTGACAGCACTTTAGAATCATTTCCATTGGAAATGATTATAAAATGCTGTCAAAACATGTTTTTTGAGAATTATTGAAGAAAATAAATAAACATCAGACGATAAAATTTAATTCAGCATTAACCTCCCTACAACAGCCACCTCTCTATAACAGCCAATTTTGCGTCTTCCCATGGGTGGCTGTTGTAGGGAGGTTGCACTGTACCTTTAATCTGTTTCCTCAATATCTGCGCATGTTTGAGACCCAGTGCCTTTAAAGTACAGTGGAACCCCTCTAAACCGGACACCAAGAAAACACCTGTGATCATACTTTTGTCTTATCTCTACAGTACTCATCAGAGTATACGACGCCGGGCGTATGCCATCAGATATGTATACACGTATACATATCTATTAACCTTTTAGCCGTGCGTGTCTGGGGCCTTTAACAAGCGACATGGTGGCATGTTTATTACATGTACATATACAACAAAATGTATTTTCGATCATATACATCGAATCAAAAAACTTGACGCTCAAGCAACCAATATATCTGCGTCACTGCTGACGCGCATTTCTGTCTGTATTTTATGTAAAAGCTGAGCAAACACCTATCCACGATTTTACTCGCCCAGATAAACAAAAAACCGTTTTAATATTTTTGGAGAGGTAAAAAACTCTGGAACCCTGTACCAATTTTTCAATGTAAAATCGTACTATATGTTGGGTCTCATAATTGTGTAGATGCTCCTATCTATTATGAACAATTGTATCCACCAATTTATATAAAACCACATGCAATGTCGTAAACCATGACTTAAAGGCCCTGAACGGCTCAGTATTACAATTTTCCGATTTTTTCAAACACAAAAACATGTTTGGCAACTGATTTAGTACACACAACTAACATATACTGCCTAATAGATACATCTCAAGTCTTGAGATTTACATCTTAATCGCAATGTGAAGACAACAAAAACTTGTTTTGTGTACCACTCAGTGCAAAATGTCAATATTGACAATTTCATTTCCGTAACCCAACGGCTTCGGTTCGGAAGCGAGTCGATAAACTCCGGCTATCGGAATTCATCGGCCGCGAATCGGGCAGTTGAGGAGTTGACCCGAGCGTCTATCGGAAAATCGATCGGGCTTTGAAACACGCACCTGCTGTTTGTTTATCAACAAACATTGATATTTTCATCGACTACAAACTGATTTTTGTACCAAAATGAATTAAAACAGTTTCAAAGTGTGTGTAAATAGAAACCTGTTGTAGTTATTGTGGGAAATCCCAATAGGAGGCCAAATTCGGCAACTTGAGCCGTATAGGGGCTTTAATGGAAATTACAATTGCTATGATCAAACTGCACCATATATTGGTCCCGATTTGTCATGGCAGAAGCAAATATTTACACACAGCTTATCTCCAAACATACAACAATTTGGTGACTGTAGATTATTCGGTTACGAAGACATACGTTAGTAGATGACGATAATTTAACACTTTTCCATATACTAGTCGACAGTACATGTAAGTATGGAAGACATACGTTAGTAGATGACGATAATTTAACACTTTTCCATATACTAGTCGACAGTACATGTAAGTATGGGCGCGACCCTTGTCCTACAGAATCTGATAATGTCTGATCCGGCTATGCCGAATGCGCAGTCTGATATGGCGCTACATTAGTTGTATACATCGTAAGGCCCATTTTCGCAGCCTACAGACAACATATCGACTCGTATCTGACCAAAGAATAACCATATTACCATATACATTCGATCGTTTTGTTTGATGTTCACCCTACGGACACTGGCTAGAAAGTGATTTCAAACTTCCCGCTGACATCATATTCACATCATAACAATTCAAGTCTCGCGAGACTTGCCAAAACATATACCAGATTTACCCACCGATAAGACAGCAATATTTGTCTATACGTTGTAAAGACAAATAATTCCAGCACAAACATATTTACACAATTCCCTAACATTTGATTGGTCCGTTGCAAGTCTCAGTCCAAAATTTATATCCCAGTAAACTCCATGCCGAACTACTTTCCGTAACCGTCAGGCGCAGTTAAAATAATTCTTAAGAAAACGGAAAATAAACACATTTTCTTGATGAATTTATTTCAAATGCTGGAATTATAAGGAATGAATGGCCTTTTTGTGGAATTTATTGGGGATATAAACTTGGAAAAGTCGCGGGAATACTGGACGAGGCCTTCCGGCATTCGCCCAGTATTCCCGCGGCTTTTCCAAGTTTATACCCCGATAAATTCCACAAAAAGGCCATTCATTCCTATAATATATTAAGACTGGTCTCCTGGTCATGTATCTCACGTGATAATGCCTGTGTGTGATCGCATAGCACACAACTATGTCTCAGATTGATCAAACGCCTGATTTACGGTGAAACGTCTCTAAACTGAGGTCCCTAGGGTGTCCGGTTTAGAGAGGTGTCACTGTAGATGGTATCTGGATTTTGCCCAAACCCAAGGACAATGCTGATTTGTGACATGTCTGTAAACATGGTGTCACGTACTGTCCCGATTAAGGCAATACAACAGTATTTTGATTCTCAGACACGGGGTTTAAAAAAAAATGTTTGTTTGTTTGAGATATTCGTCTCAGATTTTTTAAAGTCGCCAGATGCATGTATGTTCTATAAATTTTAAACGTGAACATTCACAAGATTTTCGTCAGACATGATTGGATTTATATAGTTCTGCAGGGTAGTGTATTGATCATGTGGCGAATTTACAGTACGATTTTATTTCTCGATGGCGATAAAATGGTCCACACGCAGGGATTTTTCTGGCGCGGCGATATCTGAGAACCAAAGTACTTTTGTATGGCCTAACTATGTTTCACCCACGAA
This sequence comes from Conchocele bisecta, assembly GCA_029237695.1. Lineage (NCBI taxonomy): Eukaryota > Metazoa > Mollusca > Bivalvia > Lucinida > Thyasiridae > Conchocele > Conchocele bisecta. Next base: position 37,637,734 of record CM055265.1, on the reverse strand, counting down.
CGGGCTTACTGGGTTTACGGAGCCCCGCAGGGGACGTATAATTCTTTTTTTTATTAATTCGTTCCCACAAAATAACAATTCGTTCCCACGAAATAACAATTTGTTCCCTCAATTTAACAATTCGTTCCAACGAATTAACAATTCGTTCCCACGAATTAACAATTCGTTCCCTCAATTTAACAATTCGTTCCCACGAAATAACAATTCCTTCCAACGGGAACGAATTGTTAATTCGTGGGAACGAATTGTTATATCGTGAGAACGAATTGTTATTTCTAGGGAACGAATGGTTAAATTGATGGAACGAATTGTCATTTCGTGGGAACGAATTGTTAATTCGAGGAAACGAATTGTTAATATCGTGGGAACTAATTGTTATATCGTGGGAACGAATTGTTATGCATCAGTCAATGTGAATCCCCGCACCCCCCCTCCGGGGGAGGGGCGGGGCTTTACCGGGGCATACACCGGGGCTTTTACCTTTCATGATGCCCCGCAGTGCGGGGACTTTACCGGGGCTTTTACAAATGGGCCGGGACACACCCCGGGGGCTTTACCGGGGTTTTAACCGGGCTTTACCTGGGCATACCCCGGGGCTTAACATTTCATGATGCCCCGCAGTGCGGGGCTTTTACCGGGGCTTTCACAGCAGCGAAAATATAAGCCCCGCTATTCCCCCGGAGGGGGGGGTGCGGGGACTTACATTGACTGATGCATTAATTCGAGGGAAAGAATTGTTATTTCGTGGGAACAAATCAATACAAAAAAATCCATGTCCCCTGCGGGGCTCCGTATGCAACCAATGCAGGCCCTGATCAGCGTGCGCATGGCGCAGTCTAATCAGGATCTACACTGAATCCATTTGCATTGGTTAAACGTTCTCGCCATTACATCAATGAAACATCATGCTTCTAACAAGCAACGTAGATCGTTATCAGGCTATATACTATGAGTGTGTTCTTTGATAAGCGGCTACATTGGTCACAAATCCCATAAGCCTCATCTATCCACATTCGCATGTGTCCACACATAAAACCCCCGACTGAGCAGTGACACATTTATACGTTTACAACAAGTCTAGATATTTGCCATTATTCGTATACAATCATTCTCGTTTATTATTTGTATATGTTTTAATGCTTTTACACATGCAATAATTCTCAGTGAGAACGATACGAATGCGGGAAACGAAAATTTTCGTCTGCTGTTATTTCATGTTTTGTCATTTTTCTCATTCAAACGTGGGTGTTTCTTTGGCAGCACTGCAGAATAATTTATAAATTATTCTAAAGTAAGCAAAACTATGTTTTTGTTGCTAAATAAAAATCAGTAGACGACACAATAATTTTCCATTATTATCGTAAGGGAGAACTGGCAAATGACATTTAAGCCTAATATGCTGATTTTGTGGCTAACTGTTCTGTTGGTAAGCCATCTATCCATATAGACGCTACATACAGTGGAACCCCTCTAAACCGGACACAAATAAAACATCTGTGATGTTATTTTTGGTGAGTTTCTTGGTCATTTATCTCAGGTGATAATGCATGTTCGTGATCGCATAGCTCAGAATGATCGTATTTATTAGGTATCATAGGCATTGGCATGTCATGGTAACATTTTTGCTGCTATATTATTACAGAAAACATGTACTGTGTTTGTAATTAATTATAATATCAATACACAGACTAAGTGGCCAGTTAATGAGCGAGCCGTGGGACCCCGGATCATAATTGCTTCGTAAATGTGATGGGCTATATGCATGACATACGTGAACATTCTCTTCGTACTATATCCTACACAGTACATGGAGTTGCCATGTTCGCCTTCATAGTGTATATCAGCCATCCGCCAGTCTTACATGGTGTAGCGTTTGACACATACCACTAATTATATGACAAACCAATGAATAAAATAGCCAGTAACATGATAACAGACATCAGGTAACACCGTGATATGCGTCGTATTCATCAAATTTAGATACAAAGTCTGATATCTGGACGGTCTCTTTACTCTTTGTTAAACTGTTTGAGAGTTGAGTAATGACTGTGTAACAGTAAGAACAATGCACAGTGCTTTCTGTCATGTTGCTTGCTGTATGTGTCAAACTCTCCAAGTGGTGAAACTGTCCGATAACACGTACATACTGAAATGGCGGAGATGGTAACTCAATGCTCCGTATAATACACTAAGAAGAACAGGACCCGCTAAACTTTATGTAGATATTCAGTCACATGTATGATACTGCTACATTTGAAACATAAGGTCATATTCCACAAAGGCAGTCCGTAAGGAAAGTTCGTCTTTTCGTTACCATGTCGATTAGAACTTAAGATTAACCCTTTGAACCCGAAAGCCCGCTATAGCGGTTTATGCATTTTGATCCAGATGAGCCGGCTCGTAACGAGCCGTCTCATCAGGATCTGCACTTTTTGAAAGTAATTCTCATATTTTTGAGAACAGAATATACCCCTTTTCATAAATGGACTAGTCTGAAAACCATTTTGTGACGGTTGGATTGGTTGCAAAATTAACATATCAATATCAATTCCAGTTACTTAGGGGTGAAATGGTTAATATAGGTTCGCTTCTACTCCACATTAGTGTAAATGTAGATGTAAACCACACATAACCTTACAGTATCGAAAGAGACGAAATGTACAGTGGGGTCAGCGTGTGAGTGCACACACGAACAAACACGACAGGTTGGTTCCAACCCCACTGTACGCCAGCTTATAAGGAACATGCGTCACTATATTCACCTCCCGTTCCCACGACATAGCATCTCGTTTCCACGAGATAACATCTCGTTAGAACTAGTTAGCTATCACGTTCCCATGGCAAGTCAGCCAATCAAAATGTAGCATCGGCATTCAAGAGTGTGGAGTAATGTCTGCTATTATGTTGGTTGATGTTGTCGTTCGAAAGAGATTTTTTAAAACCACTTTAGCATCCCTGCCACTTACGGAGCCCCACAGGGGACGTATAATTATTTATCTTATTAATTATGTTCCCATGAAATAACACTTAGTTCCCTCAATTTAACAATTCGTTCCCACGATTTAACAATTCGTTCCCACGAAATAACAATTCGCTCCCATGAAATAACAATTCGTTCTATCAATTTAACAATTCGTTCCCACGAATCAACTATTCTTTCCCACGGACGAATTGTTAATTCGTGGGAACGAATTGTTATATCGTGGTAACGAATAATGAAGGAAGGTGGGTGGGTGTATTTGTATTACATGAACTCAGATACTCAGTGCGAGCTCTAGCATTAAATATTAAGAGCTAGCGCCAAATCATTTAAAGAGCTCTCTACATCATTTGGAGCTAGCTCTAAATATGTAATGATAGCTCTAATTATTTAGAGCTAGCAATGATTATTTGAGTTTGCACCTGATCAGGGAAACCTGAATACATTCACCCTTACACCGCTATCTTGATTTTCTGTCGTCAGCTGTTTATTTTCTATTTTCCATTTTTATCATCAACAACATGGTTTGACAGCACTTTAGAATAATTTACAACATGGTTTGACAGCACTTCAGAATCATTTCCAATGGAAATGATTCTGAAGTGCTGTCAAACCATGTTTTTTTGTATTGAGAAGTAAAACAAGATATAAAAGCAACAGCAGACGACAATTGTTGTGTGTAGCGGTTTAAGTATCAATAATCGTGTACTGTAGTCACATGTTTCTAAGGCGGAAGCGATGTTATAATATGATACATATAATGCACTATGTTAACTACATGTACGTGATTTCTATCCGGCTTCCTTCACATGCAGAGTGTGTGCGTTATCTTTTCAATATGAAGCAAACGGGAAGTTGATCGCATGCCAACACAGCATACCCACTTTTCCCAAATGTTTAAGTCAGAAAGGGGATATAATCTATGAGACTGAGATAGAATACAAAATCGAAATTCACGTTGCGCATCGGCACACCATAAGCATGATAAGGAAGCACATACACACTATCAAGCCCCTGCTATTTATTAAAGGAGTTTACTTATTTCATAAGGAAAGAGGCTATGCCGAGTTTCATATGAAATCAGTCAACTCGTTTAATAAATATCATATTAAATCAACTATATGTTAGATTATATTTATTGCATAAGCACATCACCATAATTTGAGGCTATATTGATTAGCTAACATGCTTTCTGCGGTGGGCTCATTTACATATGTATTACACTAGTGTAATATGATTTTATTACACTGTGTTAATACACTGCGAATGTCCATTGTATGCAAAACATGTATATAGTCTGCACTCGTTACTTCAACCTCTCTTAAGTCAAACTACAAGGTGCATGATCACGTGGTTACTACAACAACAACGTCGCCCACTCCAAAGTAAATAATATTTTATAGTTTCCTTAATATGCAACGGATTTTGATGAAATATGGCGCAGCAAACGCGTCTTCATGAGCTGCATTTGGTGGTCTATGGAGTTTGGCACAGACTTATGTCGTTTTTGCGAAGAATCGATTTCCGTGTCGGAGACACGGATATCGATTCTTCGCAAAGACGACAGAAGGTTGGGCGAATATACAGAGACCACCAAATGCAGCTTAACAAGACGCGTTTGATGCGCCATACTTCATCAAAATCCGTTACATAATAAGGACACTATAAAAGAATGCGTACTTTAAATCGGTACTTGTTGTTGTTGTTAGTACCACGTGATCATACACATTGAACTACTGATAACTCATAGTCAGTTCTTGGCCCCAAGTACATGTCTTCAACTTTACTAACTCTCGTTAACTCAAAATTTTCGATAACTCGAAGTGTTTCCTCAGTCCTATGGACGTTGAGTAAACGACTGTAAAATGTATACTAGCGTAAACTGAAACAGGGGAGATAATTTGAGCCGCGTCGCGAGAAAACCTGTCTTCGGGTAATTGTTGGTAAATATGACATTTTGTTACTATGACAATGGTATTTGTATGATGAATTTAACGCTTTTTAGTTGATCATGATATCTACAATATTCATTAAGATATTATAGTTTATACAACACAACTATGCAGGTCGTTTGAGCAAACGTGACGTCACGTCAAAGCGACGTCATGCGACGTAAATGACGCTACAGTACATACCGTTACAGATAGAGTGAACGCCAACATTTACAACAGTTTGAAAGTTGACATAATCGAACTAGAAGCATGTTTGGCATTGAATATTGAATGTAAAGACGGATGAGCTTCAGTCTTTTGGTAACACATGAGTGTGCAAAGCGACAAAGTGAAACCGGTAAGTTCATGTACCAGCAAGTATGAACGTGCGCGGGTACGCTGATTCGGTGTGCTGATTTCTTCTGTTTGACGTCGTGTTTATTGAGCGTTTTAACAATTTATAATTGTAGAAAACCACGAAAGTATATTGATTAACTAATGGTTTGATTAGGTCTATAAGACCGTTTAGTTCAACACACGCATACGGGGAGAACAATACGTTCAACATTAAATTACATTACAACTAGAGCACAGTCGATGGCGCGCCATCGCAATATACCCACGTTTCCCAAATGTGAAGTTGAAAAGGGGGTCGTGACCGGGGGTCGAATCAAAAATCAAAATTCACTGCGCATCTACACACCATAAGGAAGGCAGACACTAAGTTTCAAGACCCTACATAAAACAATATACCCATATAGTTCGTTTTTTTAAAAAGTGGGTATAAAAAACTGAAAGGCTCTGAAAGGCAGTGTTCATGTCGGATGACAGGCATCCTTGCTGTCATTTGTTACTCACTATATACACAATCACAATCACTGGAATAGCATGAGAGCAAAAGCCTGCATCGCTTACGTGTTAGTTCTACTGCATCGCAGTCTCTCACTCGCCTAAGTTGAGACAGTTGTTACCTCAGCGTGTGATCAGCTTGTCCTACCCACCACTTGTGTTTGTTTTGGCAGTGTTACGGTAGCAGTTTGTCTTTTGAAGACTCAACTCAAAATACGAGGGTCCCAAAGTACGAATAAATGAGAGGTGAGGGGGGAGGAGAGATAAAATAATAACAATACCCCCAAGTCAAGAGATCCTTGATAATCGTCGAACAGCACTAGAAGAACCATATCAATTGTTAGTGCGCACAGTCTTATTGTATTTGTGTCACGACTTGACAATAGTTTCACTCACAGTCCATGGCACTAATGTCCCCAACATGTTGCCTTGAAATATCATCCCACAGATACTGAATCTAGTTCTTGACTTTTTGTATTATTATAGTCGGTTTAATCAGTATTTAATCAAGAGAGATATGTGATATTATTGTAGTTGTACGTGTCACATGTCCCAAAAATGTTGCCTTGAAATATCATTCCACCGTAGTTCTTGTATTAACATGACACACATGTTAGCGTGCATTCAGATTGAAGCTTTTCATATTCAGACAACATAAACGTCGAATGTTCGCGACATCGTCCCGCTTACAGCTGTACTTTCACCACATTCTGAAACAACCGGACCTTACAATATCTGCAATAAATGTACGATCGGCGACCCACATCCTGTCGGTGATCGAGAAAGGATCCCCCAGTGACTGAATGGCGAACATCGTATGTTCTGATCAGACGGCGCATATGCACATATGAGACTGATATGTGGCTATACTAGTCGTAACATTCATGGATTTGTTGTTGTTTTTTGCAGGAGATATTTTTTTCTTAACATCGGTAAAAGTTGCGCTAATTTTTAGTTTTAAACATTACATGTATATTAGAAAGAAATAGTTGAGCAATAGACTGAAAATTCGCTACGATTTAACCAGATCTGAAACATATATTTGTGCGGGAAACCTGGCCCAGGCTACATAGGTCTACACATATGATGCCGATTATTTGTATGTACATGTAAATAAAAAATGTAACTTACACAGAGTTTTCACCTGTAAATGGTGGTCAATAACAGTTAACGTGGACAGTTATCTGTAAACTGCGTCAAAGAAAATATTATGTGAAAATAAAGGAACATAAAAAACACACGTCAACAGACAAACATTTGTATGATACCAATAGCAAAATAATTAAAGAAAATTATCCTTACACCATTATTGTTAATAAAAACATATATAAGATATGCCCGTTTCGAATAAAAATGTCACACGGTGGATTTCGATCGTACGACCGTTAGTACCGTTCATCCAATACATTCTCGGACAGGACCCAGGACAGATCGAAGACTGTTTTTCACACACATACGCCCGATTATAGATATATTTGGGTATTTATCTTACACTGAACTAAAGTTCAAATACAATTTAAACACATTTAAAACGCTCACATTGGTAAAAATGCATTAAAATAGTAAAAACACCGAGGTACGTTGTTGTTCTGTTCGTTAGATAACTTTTAACACCACGGAACAAACCTAACATGGCGGTCTGACAAACGTCGATAATTGGAAATCTCTGCGGAAATTACGTCAGCTAAATTCACGACGTCATTTCCTGTGACGTCGTCAGATTCCCGAAGACAGGTTTTCTCGCGACGCGGCTCATTTAAAAGTGCACTGCGGCTATTACTGCACCAGAAGGCTTGGTTTGTGAAACATAACACGCTTTAATGGTCAAGCGATAACACAAATCCATCTATATATAGAGAATAGTAGTTTAGTGCCGTGAATGGAAAAAAATATCTGGCAAGGCTCGGGAAACGGGATGGGCGAGGCTCTGCCGAGCACATCCCGTTTCCGTGCCGCGCCAGATAATTTTTTTCCATTCACGGCACTAACCTACTATTCTATTTATCCCGTCAACACATACAAATGGCTTTAAAATGCAAAGAAATAACCCCAGCAACCGCACATATTCATACGCAGTGAGTAGGTCGTATTGACAGGATATCAAAAATGTTTCACGGCACCGTGGTTCACGGCACATACGGTTGACGGGATAAAGAGAGGATTCCATTCCTGACACACATCGATTTAATTTCCATAAAGTTAACATTTAATTGCACAAAAGTAGTGCTATATGTAAGCATGCCATACAAATTTACACTTAACTTATTTGAAATAATGTGCTCATTACTATTTCGGCATTTATCAGCCTGCCCTGTATTGACCGAATACGTACTGACTGATAACATATTGTTGTATCAGCCATTGACCTGATATCAACAGCCGGGTTACAACAAAGTGAAAACTGACGTTCCATTGGTCGGTTGACTTCACGTGACGTTACCGAATGACGTCAGTGTAAGGACGCAACGTAAACAAGTCCTCGTTCTGTCCATAGATAACGACGTCATCTGTGGTCATTTTCGAGCATAAAACGTTACCTGATAAATAGAATACCAGACTAGTGTATTTTGATATCAAGTTTATCAGGCTCGGCTCGGAAACGGTAGGAATTCCTCGGCAAGCCTCGGAATTCCTACGCGTTTCCTAGCCTTGCCTGATAAACTTGATATCAAAATACACTAACCTGGTATTCTCTATATATTAGACAAATGTGGAATTAAAACAAACAAATTCAGTTTAATTGCACGATGTTACATACATGTACGTATTACACAGTCTGATTGACGAAACCTGCACAAATCTTACGGCCATATACACAATGCAAATACAATATTTTGTTCCATAATATTAAATTTTACAACATTTAAGAATGAGCCTTTTATTTCGTGAGTTTTATTTCGTGAAATTTGGTCAAATATTGATTTTATTGCGAAAACTGAGTTCTCTATGGAAATTTAAAATGGGGAAAAAAGTGGTGGAGAACCTGGAGCAGGAGTTGAAAAACGAAAAAAATTGGAAATTGATTCTGAAACTTAGATATATAGCTTGGAAATGATTTAACTGAGACAACAAAAGTTACATTTTGAAAATCGGTCAACTATTTCTGAACTGATTAGAAAAATGTTCCCATGCTAAATCCCCAGACATATTGGATTTAACATGTCGAATATTTTTTTTCGCAATAAAATCAATATTGGACAAATTTCACGAAATAAAAAGTAGGCTCATTCTTAAATTTTGCTATAATTTAATATTATCGAAAAATATATTGTTTTTGCATTATTTACATAGACGTGAAATTTGGTCAGGTTTCGTGAAACAGATAGTAGGGCAACGTGTACGTTAACTAAATGCCATGGGGCGCCGTTTTGGACTTTAATAACACTTTGTGATATCACCATTTGAACAAAGGATATCCTGCATTCGAATATTAAGTGATATAACCTATTGGATGTGTGATATCACTTATCCAGATCCGAATGTATGGCATCACCAATTTGAAATGGTGATATCATATGTTTTAATGGGTGATATCATGTATCATCAATTCAATATGTATGTATTATATTACCCATTCGAATATGTGATATCATCCTTTCGAGTAAAGGATATCATCCAATTGCAACGACGATATTATTTTGAATTGGTGATAACACGCATGAGAATTGGTGATATCATCCATTTGCTTCCAATGATGTCAATAATTGCGCTTACATGAATACATGATGATGATGATCCGTTCAAATCGGTGATTCGGGTCTGCAGTATGTGATATCACCCATTCGATTAGGTGATAGAGAATAGTAGGTTAGTGCCGTGAATGGGAAAACATATCTGGCAAGGCTTAGGAAACGGGCGAGGCTCTGCCGAGCACATCCCGTTTCCGTGCCGCGCGAGATATATTTCCCATTCACGGCACTAACCTACTATTCTATTTAACCCGTCAACACATACAAATAGCTTTAAAATGCCAAAAGATAAACCCAGCCGTGCACCGTGTTTCACAGCACATACGCACTGTGTTGACGGGGTAAATAGGCATATCCATTCCATATTTGGCTGTAATTATTAATACGTGTAGCTCATTTGCACTAAAACACAGGCATATATGGATCCAGTTAAATTCGTTTAGGCATACATGAGCATTGAACATAGGAAACAATACATCTGATAGACCGAAAACCATTGCCTGACCAGGAAAATAAGGACCATGTATCAAATACGTGCATGTACATGTAGGTCGAGTTTTGAATGAGACACTAAGATGGACTCCATGTTTAACGGTACACGGTCCCTCAATGACACTCTCTGGCTGTCAGCTAGAAATAAAACGTGAAATACGTAGTACAAGTTGTTTTGGTAGTCGTATTTCGTGAGAGTCGTGGGTATGTTGACAGTGTCTGTAATGTTAAAGTTCAAAACACAAATAACAACCCTCTTGTACGGAAGCCCATTAGGGCCACTTCACTTTTTTTTGAATTTCCATTTATTCAAGATGTTTTCTTGAATTTTCAAATTATTTTCTTGAAAGATCTTGAAAATTCAAGAAAAGAACTTGAAAATTCAAGAAAACATCTTGAAATATTGAATTTTCAAGTTCTTTTCTTGAATTTTCAAGATGTTTTCTTGAATTTTCAAAAGATCTTGAAAATTCAAGAAAAGAACTTGAAAATTCAACATTTCAAGATGTTTTCTTGAATTTTCAAGTTCTTTTCTTGAATTTTCAACATCGCGCGAAGTCACGTGTGTCTAATGTATTGTATTGGGATGTAAACGCAATACCTCGAATGTACGGAAGCCCATTAGGTCCACTTCACATTTTTTTAATATCCATTTATTCATCTTGAAAATTCAAGAAAATATCTCGAAAATTCAAGAAAAGATAAAAAAAAAAGTGAAGTGGCCCTAATGGGCTTTCGTACTCTTGCATGTTCTGCCGTCACCTTTCCCTGATGTCAATACTCAACATAAAGTAAACAATAAGTAAGGAGAAAATGTTAACTGAATAAAATGATATATAATGTTCACTACATGTTCAAACAAGTAGCAGATAAGCTGCGTATTTGCTTAAATACCCAATTAAAATTGCCAAAAACCCAATTGATATCAGAAGTAGTAGCGAGTATCAAAACTAAATAAAAAGTGTATGGTACCTTTATCATGCTGCAGAAAACAATAAACAGACCACCCATATAGCATATTTTTCTTATTTTCCACGAAAACACATCTTGGTATTTCATTAGAATTGTCTCCAAGGGGACAATTCTAATGAAATGCCAAGACATGTTTCAATTCGAAGCAAACTATTCAATAATTGCTGTATGTTGATGTGTAAACAGTAGTGTGCTTTTATTTTACCCAATTAATATTTTGAAATACCAAATTGCTTCAGAAATGGTGGAGTGACAATACTCTATTAGTAATTCCTTATCTGGAGCTTGAACAGTATTGTAATGTTGACATTTTTAACTTTCGTTTTGTCTTATGGAATTGTTAGGGAATTGTGTAAATATTTTTGTGCTGGAATTATTAGAGTTTTGATCGGGTATGTGATGCCCACATTGGTAACACAATTATAACAATAATTTACGAAATTCGTATAATATAGTGGCCATTTTGTATTTACACACTTTTCTTTGTATCGTAAAATTGGTTTGCAAACATTGTATAGCATGTCAGTTCTCGCATATCAGAATTGCATTATCCATTATGTGACTGTTTAAACAACGACGTTGCATAAAATATCCCAAACACTGGATATGCGTTTCATAAGGTCGGCCATATCGTAGAGTTGGGTCAGCGTGTAAGTGCACACACGAACGAACACGACAGGTTGGTTCCAACTTGTCGTGTTCGTTCGTGTGTGCACTTACACGCTGACCACACTGTAATTCATGTATAAAAAAATGTAAATATTTTTCTGCATTTTTTCTCATTTCGCATCAAAAGTGTATGTTGTTACCACTCAGTTGAACCGTCTCGGCGAGACGGTTCAACTGAGTGGTAACAACATACACTTCGGGTGGGTAGCGAACCAACCTGTCGTGTTCGTTCGTGTGTGCACTTACACGCTGACCCCACTGTATATGCAATATAACACGTTTATACCACATATGATATGTTTCTGTTGCGTATTATTATTAATACCAATATGTTAAACAACCTGGGACTATGTTAGTTTTATATCTGTGTATGGTATCAACACTTAATTGTACGTTCGTGCATGTTTCTTTAAATATGTCATAGACTTCATGTAAATTGGCGGCCATGTTTAATTTCTACACATCATATTCCTAATAAAATGGACTGATACACATTTAGTCGTCTATGAAGTATTAACCGCCTGATGTTGATCGGTATTGGTGCTTTTAAAACTGCATCCACAATGCGATATGCACCTACATGTAGTAAAGCACTTTTTCATTGGCGGCCATCTTGTTTATGCATATTACTAGGCTTAAATCTACTACTTCTGAAAATGTTATCATGCAGAAATATATAGAGTATGTGTGTATCAGACAAACATACTCTATATATTTCTGCATGAGACACACATACTCTATATATTTCTGCATGATAGAATTTTCAGAAGTATTAACTAAGTTAATTAACTAGTTACTTTGGTAACAAAACTATCTGGTGCGCAGAGATCCAAAATCAAATACTCTTTATTACATCTCATTACAGTATATCACATGCAACATGGGGAAATACACATATATATTGAAGCGAAATTAGAACAGACTATACTGGTTCTTTGCTGTTTGCTACTTTTTCTTATACATGTAAGTAAATATTTGTCCAGAGGCAATTAGTCAATCAGCCTGCATCCAACCATTATTTTGGCTACCTGAATCTTAACTATTTTTAGATGTGGGTCAGGTTAACTTCTAACATGTTGTATATAAAAGTTTGCATCAACCGTTGGTTGCCTAAGTTATTTTAAGACAACAACAATTAATGTAACCGTTTGGACCGTACATGTTTGTTTGTGTGTTTTTTGTGTGCGCAGAGATGGTACTAAAATGTTGGTAAGTGCAACACAATGTGTTCTTGTAAACAATTATTGGATTTTCATTTATTGTGTGCAGCCTATGCTCAATAAATGTAAATCCATCAATAGATATTTCCAGACGAATTTAGTGGTCCGAAGTTTAGTGAAACGGTCCCCTGATGTTCATGACTGTATTTATATTTTATCCCATCAACACAGTGCTTATGTGCCGTGAAACACAGTGCCGTGAAACAATTTTGATATCCTGTCAATACGACCTAATCTCTGCGTATGAATATGTGCGGTGACTGGGGTTATTTTTTGCATTTTAAATCCATTTGTAGGTGTTGACGGGATAAATAGAATATTAGGTTAGTGCCGTGAATGGGAATAAATATCTGGAAAATTCAAGAAAAGGTCTTGAAAATTCAAGAAAAGAACTTGAAAATTCAAGAAAACATCTTGAATAAGTGGAAATTAAAAAAAAGTGAAATGGCCCTAATTGGCTTCCGTAATTCTCTATATAGAGTGTCCATTGATATATTGCATATTATATCGTTTTGTGAAATGCATACACGGATATACCATCTGAGACACCGCCACTTTAAGTTAAGAATGTACGCCTATTTTTTATTTCACATGTTTGAAGATGTCTATAAGGAATTACAAATGTAACATGGGGATCCGATTTTGTTTCTGAAACAATGGACCAACTTACATTTTAGCCCATTTCATGCTGAGGATACACCATTTTGTTTGTGGAAAATCCTAAATATTATATTTATAGGAGCTCAGGAATATATGTCGTGACACCATTTGAACCGTCTCATCGAGACGGTTCAAATGAGTGGTCACAACATATATATCATTGAGAAATAACAAAAATAAAATATAATAAATAAATTATAATACACACATACGTTTTGCCATAATAAAAGCAACATTTGAGCGAATTTCAGGAAATAAAAAGATTCGTTATCATTCTTAAATTTTTATAAAACTAAATAGTATCGAAGAAAACACTTGTGTGTAGCAGTACATTTTGGGCAGGTTTCGTGAAACGGACAGTAGATGGACAGGCTGGGGCTGCGTATATAGGTAACGTTATAAGGTCCATATATCGTGTCTCAGTCCATTGGCCTAATTTAACCCTTTCAACCCTAAGGAACTGGAATTAATTGTGATATGCTAATGTTCCGACCAATCCAATGGTCACAAAATGATTTTCAGATTCGTCCATTTATGAAAAAGGGGTGTTTTTGTTCTAAGAAATATGAAAATTACTTGCAAAAAGTGCAGATCCTGATGAGACGGCTCGTTACGAGCCGGCTCATCTGGATCTGCACTGCTTGCATAAACCGCTATAGCGGCCTTTCGGGTTCAAAGGGTTAATATCCAGCAAATAATTATAACCGCAGATAGAATTCAATGAATTTTAGCGGACGTGACCGATATAACAGTTCAGGTTAATCGCTGTATTGCTAACATTTCCTAATGTTTCAACACGTTCTTCCGTATTAACCCTTATAATGCGGGAAACCAAAATTGTCGTCTGCTGTTGTTTCATATTTGGTTTTTTTTTTTCTGAATTAAACATGGTTTTAGAGCACTTTAGAATCATTTGCATTGTAAATGATTCTAAAGTGCTGTAAAATCATGATTTTGTTGAGAAGAATGGTAATTATAAATAAGCGGCAGACGATAAAAAATTAATTCCGCGTTCTACGGGTTAACATACTCAGACCCATAGGAGTTGTATAGCCTGCTCGGTCAGAAAATGTACTTTATTCATATCACTTCTTGATCCGGGCCATGTTGCACAGTCACGTTGTTCTATATTATGGTATGATATTTTTACTGACAAGGAAGATAGTTTCTTACGGAAGCACATTAGGGCCACAGTAGATTTTTTTACTTCCATTTATTCTAGATAATATCATGAAATTTCTAGATGTATTACTAAATTTTCAACTTATTTTCTTGAATTTTAAAACTCCTTGCTGAATGTTCAATATCTTGAAATTTCAAGAACGCATCTTGCAAAATCAAAAACAGGTGTAGAGAAGATGTTTTCTTGGATTTTCAAGTTATTTTGAATTTTCAAGTTCTTTTCTTGAATTTTCAGGATCTTTTCAAAATTCAAGAAAAGATCTTGAAAATTCAAGAAAAGAACTTGACAATTAAAGAAAACATCTTGAAAACAAGATGCTTTCTTGAATTTTCAAATTCTTAGCTAGGAAAAGATAATGATAAATTTAAGTAAAGAAAATATCATGAAGATCATGAAAAGTCAAGAATAGTCCTTGGAAATTCAAGACATGACCTTGAAAAGTTATGGTATTATCTTGAATAAATGGAAACGAAGGAAACTGTGACCCTAATGGTCTTCCAAACTTTCCTGTTCGTGTCTTATTATTGATTTATGATATCAATTACCTGTCACGTATACATGTATACGTCCCCATTCATGACCTTCTCTTTGCAGGTATGTCACAGTAATGTGAAATTTCTAGTTTCTATTCCGTGGTTTATATTTAGAGTGAATGGTGCATACTACGGAGCCCATTAGGGCCACTTCACTTTTTTTAATTTCCATTTATTCAAGATGTTTTCTTGAATTTTCAAGTACTTTCTTGAATTTTCAAGTTGTTTTCTTGAATTTTCAAGATCTTTTCAAAATTCAAGAAAAGATCTTGAAAATTCAAGAAAAGAACTTGAAAATTCAAGAAAACATCAAGATATTTTCTTGAATTTTCAAGTTCTTTTCTTGAATTTTCAAGATATTTTCTTGAAAATTCAAGAAAAGATCTTGAAAATTCAAGAAAAGAACTTGAAAATTTAAGAAAACATCTTGAAAACAAGATGTTTTCTTGAATTTTCAAGTTCTTTACTTGAACTTGAATTTTCAAGATCATTTTCTTGAATTCTCAAGATCTTTTCATGAATTTTCAAGAAAAGATCTTGAAAATTCAAGAAAAGAACTTGAAAATTAAAATGAAATGAAGTGGCCCTAATGAGCTTCCGTAGCATACAACCGGCTGCATTGATTTTTGCCAAGGTTATCTATGGAACGCCATAGCTGTCTTAAGATTAGTTACATAGCATTATGTCTTTGCGATAAAATAATAGGTGCATTTTACATAATAAAGGGTGGTAACATTATAATATTGGGTCGTGGCAGTACAATACTATGTGCATCGAGTATAATAAAGGGTGGTAACTGTATAACATTGGGTAGATACAGTATAGTATTATGTGCACTGAGTATAATATAGGGTGGTAACTGTATAACATTGGGTAGATACAGTATAGTATTATGTGCACTGAGTATAATATAGGGTGGTAACAGTATAACATTGGGTAGATACAGTATAGTATTATGTGCACTGAGTATAATATAGGGTGGTAACTGTATAACATTGGGTAGATACAGTATAGTATTATGTGCACGGAGTATAATATAGGGTGGTAACTGTATAACATTGGGTAGATAGTATTGTATTATGTGCGGAGTATATAGTGTAACTGAGTAACATTGGGAGTAGTATGTAATTATGTACGGTATAATTAGGGTGGGTAACAGATACATTGTAGATCAGTAGTATTATGTGCACTGAGTATAATATAGGGTGGTAACAGTATAACATTGGGTAGATACAGTATAGTATTATGTGCACTGAGTATAATATAGGGTGGTAACAGTATAACATTGGGTAGATACAGTATAGTATTATGTGCACTGAGTATAATATAGGGTGTAACTGTATAACATTGGGTAGATACAGTATAGTATTATGTGCACTGAGTATAATATAGGGTGGTAACTGTATAACATTGGGTAGATACAGTATAGTGTTATGTGCACTGAGTATAATATAGGGTGGTAACTGTATAACATTGGGTAGATACAGTATAGTATTATGTGCACGGAGTATAATATAGGGTGGTAACTGTATAACATTGGGTAGATACAGTATAGTGTTATGTGCACTGAGTATAATATAGGGTGGTAACTGTATAACATTGGGTAGATACAGTATAGTATTATGTGCACGGAGTATAATATAGGGTGGTAACTGTATAACATTGGGTAGATACAGTATAGTGTTATGTGCACTGAGTATAATATAGGGTGGTAACTGTATAAACCCAATACAGTATAGTATTAGTGTGGCAACTGAGATAAAACATGGGTAGATAACAGTCCCATAGTATATGTGCACGGAGTATAATATAGGGTGGTAACTGTATACCCAATACAGTATAGATATTTGTGCACGAGTATAATATAGTGGTAACAGTATATACCCAATACAGTAGTATTATGTGCACGGAGTATAATATAGGGTGGTAACAGTATATACCCAATACAGTATAGTATTATGTGCACGGAGTATAATATAGGGTGGTAACTGTATATACCCAATACAGTATAGTATTATGTGCACGGAGTATAATATAGGGTGGTAACTGTATATACCCAATACAGTATAGTATTATGTGCACGGAGTATAATATAGGGTGGTGTCATATACCCAATACAGTATTATTATGTGCACTGGGGGTAGTATATACCCAATAGTATACCCATTCATGTACGGAGTATTATGTGCACGGTAGTGATATATAGGGTGGCACGATAACTGTATATACCCAATACAGTATAGTATTATGTGCACGGAGTATAATATGTGGTATGTATATACCCTACGTATTGGATTATGGGTGGCACTGAGTGGGTAACTCCCCCAATACAGTATAGGATTATGTGCACGGAGTATAATATAGGGTGGTAACTGTATAACATTGGGTAGATACAGTATAGTGTTATGTGCACTGAGTATAATATAGGGTGGTAACAGTATATACCCAATACAGTACAGTAGTATGTGCACGGAGTATAAATATAGGGTGGTAACTGTATATACCCCATACAGTACATAAATGTGCAACGGAGGGGGTATAAAATAAGGGTGTGGAACTGTATATACCCCCAATACAGTATAGTATTTTGTGCACTGAGTATAATATGTGGTTAACTGTAATATATATTAAACCCAAGGTATAAAAAAATGGGATTATTGCACGGTAAATTAAAATATAGGGTGGGTAAATCTGGATCCCAATACAGTATAGTTATATATGCACGGAGTATAATATAGGGTTGGTAAACTGTATAACAATGGGTAGATACAAGTAAATATGTTTTAAGTGCACTGAGTATAATAATAGTTGGTAACTGGATATACCCCAAGTATAGTAATTATTGTTGCACTGAGTATAATATAGGGTGGTAACAGAAAAACATTGGGTATAGTTAAAATAGTTTATTTATGTGGCACTTGGGAGTATAAAAATAGGGTTGGTAAAACTGTATTCATTGGGTGATACAGTGTTATGTATTAATTGCACTGAGTATATATAGGGTGGAACTGTATATACCCAATACAGTATAGGATTATGTGCACGGAATATAATATAGGGTGGTAACTGTATATACCCAATACAGTATAGTATTATTGCACGGAGTATAATATAGGGTGGTAACTGTATAACATTGGGTAGATACAGTATAGTGTTATGTGCACTGAGTATAATATAGGGTGGTAACTGTATATACCCAATACAGTATAGTATTATGTGCACTGAGTATAATATAGGGTGGTAACAGTATAACATTGGGTAGATACAGTATAGTATTATGTGCACGGAGTATAATATAGGGTGGTAACAGTATAACATTGGGTAGATACAGTATAGTATTATGTGCACGGAGTATAATATAGGGTGGTAACAGTATAACATTGGGTGGTAAAAGTATAGTATTGTGCATGAGTAATAAGTAGGGGTGGTAAACTGTACATGCGGGTAGATACATATAGTATTAGTGCACGGAGTATAATAGGGTGGTAACAGTATAACATTGGGTAGATACAGTATAGTATTATGTGCACGATATAATGTAGGGTGGTAACTGATAACATTGGTAGATACAGTATATTATTAGTGCACTGAGTATAATGGGTAAGGGTGGTAACAGTATAACATTGGGTAGATACAGTATAGTATTATGTGCACTGAGTATAATATAGGGTGGTAACTGTATAACATTGGGTAGATATAGTAAAGTATTATGTGCGGATATAATAAATAGGGGGTTGGTTAACAGTATAACATTGGGTAGTACGTATAGGGTATATGTGACGGAGTATAATATAGTGGGGTAAACATATAACATTGGGTAGATACAGTATAGTATGTGCACTGAGTATAATGGGTGGGTAACAGTACATTGGGTTGATACAGTATAGTATAATGTGATCTGATATAATATAGGGTGGGTACCATAAAAAAAAAAAAAAAAAAAACAGTATTAGTACAGTATATATTATGTGCACTGAGTATAATAGGGTGGTAACAGTACATGTATACAGTATAGTATTATGATGAATTTAATAAATAGGGTGGTAACAGTATAGGCATTGGGTAGATACAGTATAGTATTATGTGCACTGAGTAATATAGGGTGGTAAACTGTATAACATTGGGTGTAGATTATTAGTGCACGGATATAATAGGGTGTAACTGTATAACATTGGTATACAGTATAGAATTATGTCACGGATGATAATATAGGGTGGTAACTGTATAACATTGGGAGATCAGTATAGTATTATCAGGATATAATAGTGGAACATAACATTGGGTAGATACAGTATGTATTATGTGACTGAATAAAAATATAGGGTGGGTAACAGTATAACATGGGGGTTGATACAGGTATAATAATATGTGCACGGAGTATAATATAGGGTGGTAACAGATAACATTGGTATACTATATATTATGTGCACTGAGTATAATATAGGTGGAAACTGTATAACATTGGGTAGATCAGTATAGAATTATGTGACGGAGTAATATAGGTGGTAACGTTAATAATTGGGTCGATACATAATAGTATTTATGTGCACGAGTAAAATAAAGGGTGGTAAACTATACATTGGGTAGTTAAGTATATATTATGTGCACTGAGTATATATAGGGAACTGTATTCATTGGGTAGATACAGTATAGCATATGTGGTACGAGGGTATAATATAGTGTAACTGTATACATTGGTGGACTGATACAGGTATAGTAATTATGTGCACTGGAGTATAATATAGGGTGGTAACTGTATAACATTGGGTAGTACATGAGTAATAGTAATTATGTGCACGGAGTATAAATAGGGTGGAAACAGTATAACAATTGGGTAGATACAGTATAGTATTATGTGCACTGAGTATAATCTAGGGTGGTAACTGTATACATGGGTAGTACAGTATAAGTAATATGTGAATGAGTATATAGTGGGTGGTACTGTATATAACATGTAGATAACAGTATAAGTATATGTGACTGGGTAATATAATATGGTACTGGGTAATACATTGGTATACAGTATATACTAGTGGGTAACAGTACATATGGGTAATAAGTAATAGGGTAAATGGTGCACGAGTATAATATAGGGTGGTACTTATAACATGTAGATACAGGGTATAGTATATTGTGCACTGAGTATAATATAGGTGGTAACTGTATAACATAGTAGATACAGGGATAGTATGCACTGATATAAGGGTGGTAACTGTATACCATTGGTCATACAGGGTAATAATACTGTATAACCAATGCAATAAGTAATAATACATGCGTACTGAGTATATACGGTGGTAATCTTATAGCATTGGGTCGATACATAGAGAATAGTAGGTCAGTGCCGTGAATGGTAAAAAATATCTGGCAAGGCTCAGGAAACGGGATGGGCGAGGCTCTGCCGAGCACATCCCGTTTCCGTGCCGCGCCAGATATTTGTTCCCATTCACGGCACTAACCTACTATTCTATTTATCCCGTCAACACCTACAAATGGCTGTAAAATGCAAAATTTGTATTGACTGGATATCAAAAAATGTTTCACGGCACCGTGTTTCACGGCACATACGCACTGTGTTGACGGGATAAACTATACATGTAATATGTACATTCAGTATAATATAGGGTGGTAACTAAATATCATATGGTAGATAGGGTATAGCATTGTGTGCGCCCGCTATAATATTTGGTGTCGACCACATAACATCCTGTCCGTTCCTCATAATAGCAGCAGGCGCATTCGGACCCTCCCGATTGGCGTCCTATTGAACAACAACAACCTTTTGGAAAACGCATGCGGTACGATAATGTAAAAGTAAATGTTTTTAACATAATTACACTACTCATTACGGAAGCCCATTAGGGCCACTTCACTTTTTTTATATTTTCTTGAATTTTCGAGATGTTTTCTTGAATTTTCCAGATGTTTTCTTGAATTTTCAAGTTCTGTTCTTGAATTTTCAAGTTCTTTTCTTGAAAATGCAAGAAAAGAAGATCTTGAAAATTCAAGAAAAGATCTTGAAAATTCAAGAAAAGATCTTGAAAAAGATCTTGAAAATTCAAGAAAAGATCTTGAAAATTCAAGAAAAGAACTTGAAAATTCAAGAAAACATCTTGTTTTCAAGATTTTCAAGATTTTTTCTTGAATTTTCAAGATCTTTTCTTTAATTTTCAAGAAAAGATCTTGAAAATTCAAGAAAAGAACTTGAAAATTCAAGAAAACATCTTGTTTTCAAGATGTTTTCTTGAATTTTCAAGTTCTGAAAAGAACTTGAAAATTCAAGAAAAAATCTTGAATAAATGGAAATTAAAGAAAAGTGAAGTGGCCCTAATGGGCTTCCGTAACTCATGGCACAAAACAAGTCCATTTTAAACTCTGGCGACCTGTTAGTAATCACTCTGGGTGGTATACACAACGACATTTTGGTGGTAATTTCACGCCAGCTTGATTGAAATAATGGTAGCCTATCTTCGGACAGTCGAGTAATCGACACGGTCCTTGCATGATCATGATGCTATGTTAAACGTTGTTTACCATGAAAAGCCACACAGTCCAGCGTATCAAACAATCAGACAATATACCATTATGCTATCCATACTTTGGTGCTGGTGTCATTTGAATGACCTCGAGCATTTCCTTCCAGCAAATGGCGTTAATAAGGGTGTGGGATCACGTGGTATTGGAAATGGTTTGACATATTTTTGTGTACCCGAAAAACCTTTTTGGAGTAAATATAGTTGCCACCCCGTCCATCCGTCCTTCTGTCTGTCCGGATTTCCGTTAAAAATGTTTTTCATGTACCCACTATCTTAGTTGCTAGTTCTAAGTTTCATACATGTACAGTAGCGCTTTTCTGCTCCTTAACTATTTGTATATAATAATATCGTATACATATCGTAATCGTATAGTATTGGTATATTTAATGAGCATATCGTATGATCATATAATATTGGTATGTTTGTACCGTATCATCGTATAGTACAAACGTACTATACGAATATTATACAAACATACGATATCCGTTCGTACATACGATATATCCGTACGGATATGGTATGAATATACCATAATCTGATATGTTTGTACGATACAAACGTACCAGAATTATACACATGTATAAACATCTTATACACGTACGATTTGAATGGTATATCTATACGATAGTGGTTGGTATGTACGGTACAAACATACCGTACGTTTATACTATATGAATATCGTATAGAAAACATAACGTATTGGTATAGTATACGTATCACACTGGTTAGGCCGAACGCTTGGTCGACAGATGCAACGAATATCCGTACGTTTTGGAACGCGCGGTAGTCAGATAAAATGACCGAAAAGGAAGCAGTTTTTGAGGTAAGCGTTGTATTTATATTTATATTTATGATATATAAACGAATTCAGCCTCATGATTGGTCTTACGGAATGTCCCCAAGTATCCGCCGTCTGCAAATACTGCTTTTGAAGCTGTGTAAGTGGAATTGATGGACAAATGCAAAACAAAGTTTGGGTTGTCAACAACAAAACGTGGAATTTTTTTTCAAAGTAGCACAAAATGGCCCTGTATATGCCCATTTATCGTACACATACGTGACCCCCGGCATTACATTGGAAATCATTGAATACATGAAGAGAAATACAATTTGAGACACCTGCCGACACAACAACACATTGCATGCAGAATATTGACATTTTTTTACTGCAACGATGGGCAATGCCGATTGACATGCAACGCATATGCTGCCGATGCAGTATCAATTGTGTTTCTGTTGCAGTTGACATGGGGAAACAACATAAAAAAGTATAGCTGTGGCTCAATCGACCAAAACGATCACTGTACGTCTTCGAGCATATTTCGCAGACAAAGGGTCTCTCCATCTGTGGAAGAAGAATAATAATTTATAAATGCTTCAGGGAAAGCATACGCTGTGGATTCATACCATTGTAACCGACGCGAATAAAACAAAGAATGTATCTAATTTGTCAAAATCGGCCAGCTATAATTGTTTGTTATCTTCGCGTCGATCACTGGATGCTGTAATGCTGGATGAACACGTAAGACAAATGCCGAAAGAAAATTGTTTTTGCATTGTTTATATGGCCGTAAAATTTGGGCAGGTTTCGTGAAACAGACAGTAGTGATCTTAAGACAGCTATGTCGTTCCATAGTAATCAACATTTCTGAACTTCTATTGACAATACCAAGTCGCAATCAAGCAATTTGATTGTCTGAACATGAGCTGTTGCACAGCTCAGTCTCAGCCAATTAAGCTGCTTGATTCAAAAGCACAATATCCAAGTATTCTAAAATAAAGAAATTGACAAAGATTTGTAACATTAGCGCTGACAAGTGTAAACTTGTAATATTCATGTATGCGGTTGTAACTGGAGAACAGGGGCGCGTGTCACTAAACTTCTTACGACTAAAATGTTCGTAAGTGAAATATTATGATAGTCTGTAAATTGCATATTAACAATGTGTTATTGTAGACAATTAATGGATTTACATTTATTGAGCATAGGCTGCATATTCAGCCTATGCTCAATAAATGTAAATCCATCAATTAAAATTTCCAGACGATCCTAAGTTTGCATGTACGAACAATTTAGTCGTCCGAAGTTTAGTGAAACGGTCCCCTGTGCCATATATGACAAGCGGCCAGTCTGCTAAACTCCGGCCAGAGCCTGTTAACCAGGGGAGTGGGGTGGGGAGAGAAACGTTTCACTAAACGTCGTACGACGAAAAGGTTCGTAAATGCGAACTAATGATATTCTGTAAATGTCACATTGACAATGTTTTCCTATAAACAATTATCGGATTTACATTTATTGAGCATAGGCTGCACATGCAGCCAACGCTCAATAAATGTAAATCCGTCAATTGAAATTTCCAGATGATCCTAAATTTGCACTTACGAACATTTTAGTCGTACGAGGTTTAGTGAAACGGCGCCCAGAGTCGGATACGAATCTATAGTATTTTTTAGAAACATGACGGGTGTTTCTCTGACCGAATGGCGAACAGTGCAGACCCTGATCAGACTACGCGGATGAGCGCACGTTGGACTGTGTGTTCATGAAATATATTTGCAGAAAATGTGAAGTCGAAAGATGACGACATTTTCATAGAAAATGCGGAATAGTGATGTTGTACCTACATGTAGTTAAGATATCTCGTGAAAAATAATTACAAAATTTCCAAATATGTCGTCAAAATCTATGAGCAGATGCGAAGTAGAACATTTCGTCATATATCGACCTCATTGACATCTCATATCACAGTTTTTATAAATAATTTTCCTAAAAAATCACACATCTTGTTAGGTACAAAATTACATGTCTTGTCGCATATCAGGTCGCGTCACTTTTCATAAGGTGAATGTCCTGGGTTCAACCACCGGTTGGACATCAATCTTTCATTTCCCAACTAGGTGATACTGAGCTCTACAGAGGACGTATAATTATTGTTTTTCTTAATTTGTTCCCACGAAATAACAATTCGTTCCCTAAAT
The DNA here is from genome assembly GCA_029237695.1 of Conchocele bisecta. Classification (NCBI taxonomy): domain Eukaryota; kingdom Metazoa; phylum Mollusca; class Bivalvia; order Lucinida; family Thyasiridae; genus Conchocele; species Conchocele bisecta. The sequence continues at coordinate 37,613,041 of CM055265.1, read as the reverse complement.
TTAACAATTCATTCCCACGAATTAACAATTCGTTCCCTCAATTTAAAAATTCGTTCCCAGGAATTAACAATCGTACACACGAATTAACAATTTGTTCCCTCAATTTAACAATTCAATCCCACGAAAGAACAATTCGTTCCCACGGGAACGAATTGTTAATTCGTAGGAACGAATTGTTATCTCGTGGGAACGAATTGTTAATTCGAGGGAACGAATTGTTATCTCGTGGGAACGAATTGTTAATTCGAGGGAACGAATTGTTAAATTGAGGGAACGAATTGTCATTTCGTGGGAACGAATAAATAAAACAAAATCCAGGTCACCTGCGGCCTAAATGCCGTGTATTTCTCGAGGAAAATTCGACATTTATATTTATTAATTTCGTCAGGTATTCTACTCCAATACTCCACTTACAGAAAAACTATGTTTCGTTTTCGTTATATACATGTACGCGTCAGCCAGCTGGGATTCCGACCGGCAAACCGAAAGTCAGTGGCCCGTGTTTAGACGCAATCTGACCTCATTCTATATCCAGATACCATGCAATACATCCGGCTGATTAGATTTCTAAGGCAGGAAACAATAGCTGTGGTACTAATAGTTAACCCTTAGATCATGTAGACCGCTACACACAACAATTGTCGTCTACTGTTGCTTTTATGTCTTGCCTTATTTCTCAACAGAAATATATTTTGACTGCACTTCGGAAATGATTCTGTAGTGCTGTCAAAGCACGTTGTAAATTATTATAAAGTGCTGTGAAAACATGTTTTTGATGATGATAAGAATGGAAAATAGAAAATAAACAGCAGACGATACAGTTTAATACATCAGTGTAAGGGTTAAGCCGAGTGAGAATGTCACCGTGCACTTCTATTTCAAGGACACGATCTATATTTAATATTCCAAGTAAAAAGAAAGTAGGGCTCCGCATATTTCTTCCTGCTGTAGGTTAACACTGTTAACTCCACGTAACATAATTATTAGCTCGAACTTTGACCAGGAAATACGTACGGATGCTGGCAATTGATAAAATAAGTGTGATCCATATACAATATGCTTTATCTACACATCGGCCTGCGTTAACATTGCCCAGATTATCAACGTTTTAAAGAAAATTATTGCCAGTGGCAACTCGCAATCAAACAATGGGATTGTTTGAGCCTCATCTCATGCTCAGTCAATCAAGCTATAGCTTGATTGACTGAGCATGAGCTGAGGCTCAAATAATCAAGTATTTTGAAGTAAAACAATCCACACATATTGGCAAGGTTAGCGCAGGTAGTAGTGTAGCCATGCCATTTTCATCACGCAAGCTGTCACACATTTCACGGAATATTGTCCCTATTACAAACATCATATCGAACAGTATAACGTGCACATTCGTGGTAATTTGTATGTGGCTGTGACTGGAGGATCGGGGCGTATGGGTTTTGCGACCATTGTAGATCCAGATCAGCCTCTGCATCCGCACAGTCTGATCAGGATCTGCACTGTTCGCCATTACATCAATGAAACACCCGCCATGCTTCGGTCAAGCAGTAGAGATTGCTATCCGACTACTAGAATGCGCTATTTGATCAGGAGCTACACTTTTGTCAGAAACCCCATATGTCCCATTTATCCAGTCACAGCCACATATTCGTCTCCTATATTTTCGTCTCGGAGAAAGAGACGAATCTCAGCGACCACCAACTTGCACTAGAGTATAAAACTTACGAATATTCGCAGTTTGCAATTTTTTCTACATGAGCTGGAGCTCAGGGGGCTGTTTCACTAAACTTCGTGCGACTAAAATGTTCGCAAGTGCAAATTTAGAATCGTCTGGAAATTTCAATTGATGGATTTACATTTAGTGAGCATATGCAGCCTATGCTCAATACATGTAAATCCAGAAATTGTTTTCAAGAAAACATTGTTGATGTGAAATTTAAAGACTATCATAATTTTGCACTTACGAATATTTTAATCGTACGAAGTTTAGTGAAACGGCCCCCTGGAATGTAAATTTATCCCGTCAACACAGTGCATATGTGCCGTGAAACACGATGCCGTGAAATATTTTTGATATCCAGTCAATACTATTTTTGCATTTTACAGCCATTTGTAGGTGTTAACGGGATAAATAGAATAGTAGGTTAGTGCCGTGAATGGGAAAACATATCTGGCGCGGCACGGAAACGGGATGTGCTCGACAGAGCCTCGCCCATCCCGTTTCCTGAGCCTTGCCAGATATTTTTTCCCATTCACGGCACTAACCTACTATTCTCTATGTACGTTACCGCCTGCGCAAATATTTGTCCAATTTCTTTATTTCAGAATACTTGAATAATGTGCTTGAAATCAAACAATTTGATAGGCTGCTCCAGTAGCCTATTTCACCAACATTGTAAAGTATACTTTTCTAGCAAAGTATACTTTGAGGGAGTAATCATTTGTTTTTCCCGAAATGCATTAGTTCATATAGAACTAACGACTGCATATATTTGATGATTAAAAGTATGCAGAATTATTATACTGAATTTATTACATTATCACAGCCAAAACGGCTGTGATAATGTAATACATTCAGTATAATACAAATTAATAAATTTATCCTTAAATTGAAAATTTCTCCCTCAAAGTATACTTTGCTAGATAAGTATACTTTGCAATGTTCTATCTATCTCTTTATACTGCTGCACACCCTCACGGGTAATTTCGAGCAGGTATTTATTTCATATATACATGTACATACAATTCAAATACAATCGAGGTTCCCGGTAATTAGCCGGTACCCATTTACAGCTGGGTGGACTGAAGCGGTATGGATAAAGTGTCTTGCTCAAGGACACAACGCAGCGCCTCCGGTGAGGCTCGAACCCACGACCTTTAGATCAGCAGTCTGACGCTCTAACCACCAGGCCACTGCGCTCCATGTTGGTGAAATAGGCTACAGATCTGTGCTTCAGCTTAGAGGCTCAAGTTACTTGATTGCCAGTTGCCATTGCCGATATATGTTAAGAAACGTTGACAAGCTGGGGTCCGTTTCACTAAACTTCGTACGACAAAAATGTTCGTAAGTGCAAAGTAATGATAGTCTGTAAATTTCACATTAGCAATGTTTTCTTGAAAACAATTATTGGATTTACATTTATTGAGCATAGGATGCATATAAAGGCCTGGACAAGAACAACACAGGTGAATGTGTAGCAGTTGCTCCCAAATCAAAAGGACCACCAACTTGTACGAGCTTTATATAGCGAGTGGATTATCGATCGTACATGCGGACGAACTTGATCTAACTGTGTTATGGCATCCTCATGTCCATACATTGCCCATGTGTTGTGTACATGTAGAAACAAAACTCGAAAATGTATGACAGATGTTACACTTATTGTATATATGCATGTTCGCAGCTTGCAATTTTCTACATTAGCTGGAGCCCTGTATATGTGTATGTGCATGCTATTATCAGTTATTCACAATTGCACCTATTGCCTGTATGTCCAGAGTGCATATATTCATTCAACCTTGAATACAAAAGAACTGTCGGCGATAATTGTGCACGTCAAAGCTAATATTATATGACTTTTAACGCATACACATACATACGGAAGCCCATTAGGGCCACTTCACTTTTTTTTATTTCCATTTATTCAAGATATTTTCTTGAATTTTCAAGTTCTTTTCTTCTTGAATTTTCAAGATACTTTCTTTCATTTTCAAGATCTTTCCTTGAATTTTCAAGATCTTCTCTTGAATTTTCAAGATCTTTTCTTGAATTAAAATTCAAGAAAAGATCTTGAAAATTCAAGAAGATCTTGAAAATTCAAGAAAGTATCTTGTAAATTCAAGAAAAGATATTGAAAATTTAAGAAACGTAAGGGCTTTATTGCACAATAAAATCACACGTCCTCGTAAGTTATTCTTCTCATCCTTACATGATATACCACCAACATGAGCACACCCTATAGATCTAGACGAGCCGGCTTGTAACAAGTCGTCTCATTAGGATCTGCCGTGTTTGTCAGCCATGTTATGTTATTTTAAAAGTATTCCTTATCGTCAAAACATTATCATGAGAAAACAGTGAAAATAAAACAAAACCAGCAAGTACAACATTGAATTCAGCATCTTTGTGCTAGCAGACGACAACAACTTTAAATCAGCAATATATGTGCCAGCAGACGACGAAAATGATTCCAGCAATACATGTGCTAGCAGACGACAAATTTGAATTCAGAGTGTATGTGCTAGCAAACCCATCACATTACAGCCGATACCAGAAACACGAATATTGAAAATATTCGCTTTTCCAGTATCGGGCTGCATGTGGTATTAAATGTGCTTGCCTTCGGAGGTTATTGGAAATTACTGTTATTTTATATTTTTCCGTATTTCTCAATGAAACATGGTTTGACAGCCCTTTAGAAAAAAATGTCATTGACAATGATTCTAAAGTGTTGTGAAAACTATGTTTTGAGGAGAAAAAGAGAAAATAAGCAGCAGACTACAGAATGTACTTCAGCAGTGTAATGTGTTGACTATCTACGGAAGCCCATTAGGGCCACTTCACTTTTTTTTAATTTCCATTTATTCAAGATATTTTCTTGAATTTTCAAGTTCTTTTCTTGAATTTTCAAAATCTTTTCTTGAATTTCATCTTGAAATTTCTTGAATTTTCAAGAAAAGAACTTGAAAATTCAAGAAAAGAACTTGAAAATTCAAGAAAACATGAAGAGAAGTGGCCCTAATGGGCTTCCGTAGATATCGGTAAAGTCGACAACACTGTTTACAGTAAACAGAAACGGGGATTTCCCAGCGTAAAAACCGATGAACCAGTGACCGTAATTCACCAGCGAACACGCATATACTGTGTGATCGATCGGCGGGTAAAACCAGTAGTTGATATGCTGACGCAGGGACATTCCCATTGTGCAACGGAAAAATTACCAAAAGTACCGCTTTCAGGATATTAGTATATAAAACGCGATGAACATTGCCTATTAAAACAGACCAACTCTCGCAAGGTACTAAGTACACGCGAACTGTGTAACTGAATTATAAACCTGTTGTGTAGTGTGTAGCCAGACTTTGTGCGATTAATATTGTAGCGTGATCTTGCACGCGGCTGTATATTGTGTCAGGGTTAGACATATAGCGTCGGTTAGAAGTGATCCGAGGGAGTTCTGATGGAAGATCCGCACTGTCCGTCGTTGTCGGGGGACGTGGAGCCGGATGGCGAGATGGTGGCGCCAATAATTACCCTTACCGCCCGGGGACACCGTCCAATGGTGAAGCCAATGGACAAATGCATCGGTACACACATTGACAAGTTTGAATGTGGGAATTCATTGGACTCTGGACTAGGGAGTAGTATGGGAATCGACAGTTTGAGCCCCAATTCCAGTTTGTGTTCGCATGCGTCTATTACAGAGACGAGTCCAGTGCAGTGCTCTGACGTCACCAACGTTACGAGATCGACGGCAGATGTGACGGACAGTGATATGTCTGCCGTCACTGCCAAGTTGTCTTTGTTATCGACCGACACGGAATCTGATGAAGGCATATATTCATATACAGAGAGTTTGCCCGTTGAAACGAACATAAATGACCAGCATGCCGAGCTCGATCTTTGGGAAATTGATTCAGACGGCGATAGTCTTGTTCATACAGCAGTTATTAGTGAGATACATGGCTACCTGTTGCCTTGATTGAATTGATTAACAATGATTCCGAGTGTTTAAACATTCAAAATGAACTATTCCAGACACCATTGCACCTATCCGCGCTTACATACCAGCCGGAAGTGGCAACGTGTCTCGTTGCCAAGGGGTGTGACGTAATGCTTCGCGACAAACAGGGAAATACCGCGCTTCATATTTCGTGCCGAAATGGCGATTTTGACATTGTGCAAGTAATAGTCAACTCATTGGGAAATGGCATGATCATGCGCAAAAAACTGTTTGCTATTAGAAACTGCGAGGGTTTAACGTGTCTGCACTTGGCATCGCAGAATAAACAGTATTCGATCATGGGCTATCTGTTCGCGAAGGGCGCGGACGTCAACATCGGTGACGCGAAAAGTGGGCGAACGATTCTTCACTACGCCGCGGAAAGGAAGGACTTGGAAACTGTGCTACTCTTGTTGACTCATTCTGAACTGGACATCGATAGCAGAACTTATAACGGCGAGACGCCGCTTGTGCTCGCCTTCTGGAGGAACTATCAGGACATTGTCAGAAAACTGAGAAAGAAGGGGGCGTACTTTAGCTACGATATGTTCGAGGATTCCGATGGCGACAGCGTCTCGTGAACAACCCACGATCGTGCATCAGACCCGATGATGCTACGTGACGGGGCGCATTGCGCGCATGGGCGAGCCAATTGCATGACGCAAGATGGACATGGTTACACTTAACCAAACAGACATGCACGAGCCGGTTCCGGCTCGGATCTCAGGTGATTTTAGCGTATCTTGGATGTTCTTGAAACACCTTCCAAACAATATTTAAAACATTTAAATGAGGCTGGGTGTATTAACAATATATAATACACACGGGCGCATTTGAAATGTTTTACATTATTCTTGCTCCAGATAAGGAATTAGTAATTGAGTATTGTCACTCCATCATTTCTAAAGCAATTGGGTATTTCAAAATTGTAATTGTGTAAAATAGAATCACACAACTGTTTACACATCAGCAGAGCAGACCGCACTTATTGAATTGTCTAATGAAATAGCGAGATGTGTTTTCATGGAAAAATAAGAAAATATGCTATAGTTGTGGCCTGTTTATTGTTTTCTGTAGCATGATAGAGATACCACAAATCTTTCATTGCTTTTTGATACTTACTACTTCTGATTTCAATTGGGTTTTTGGCAAATTTAATTGGGTATTTACGCAAATACGCACCTTATCTGCAGCTCTGATTATTATATTATGTATTCAATTGCTTAGACTATCCAACACACGCTAAAAGCACATGTGGCTTAGTTGACAAGTTATTCGTGGTTGAAGTGTAGATGAGTGGAGGAGGGCTAAGGACTTGGAAATCCGCCACCGGCGGATACATAGACATGACTTGTGATATTTTCAGTTGGAGTTCATTTGTATTCATTTGTCATTTTAACATGGTTACTTGGAGAAATGGGGCTTGTGGCATTTGATGACAAGTCTGGTTTCTGATCACCTATACAGACAGCCTGTCAAATGCTGACATAATATATAAAAGATCATAAATGAGGGATGGGTTAATATTATAATTATTAAACCCGTTTATTGATTTCATAAGAAACGAAGCTATGATTAGGAAAATCAGTCGATGGGTTTGTAAATACATAGAATTCTTTTTTTTTATTAATTCGTTGCCACGAAATAACAATTCGTTTTCACGGAACGAATTGTTATATCGTGGGAACAAATTGTGAATTCGCGGAAACGAATTGTTAAATTGTAGGAACGAATTGTCATTTCGTGTGAACGAATTGTTAATTCGAAGGAACGAATTGTTATATCGTGGGAACGAATTTTTATTTCGTTGGAACGAATTGATAACAAAAAACCGACATGTGATATTAGCTTAAAACTACCTATTATTGGTACGAGGCCAGCTTTAATGACTTGACTGCTAGCCAAACTGTGCATGCAAGCATGCATTATACACGCATGCACACATAGCCAGTGCGCAATAATGTTACATAATGGAGAAGAATTCATATAAGCTTTGTTAAGCTCTTTAATGTTTGTATCATACCATGTATTGTTCCTTTATCTGACTTGCGTAGGTACACAATGGTAGCATGTATAGAAACACATGCATTGAAATCTTCGTATGAACATTTTCGGCTATGCTGAAATAGATCCTGATGAAATAACACACTTGTGTAGCCTGATAACCACATATATTCCTTGACGCATGCCGAATAGTTCAATGATGGAATGGCGAACAGTGCAGATTCTGATCAGACTGTGCGGATCCAGTCACACCCACATTTGATGACAGCAACTGCAATTTCCTTATGAATTTGCGGTCGAGCGAAATTATAATCGTAGTCATATACATAATAAAATTATATACTATTCCATATTTCCTTGCAAAGTGTTGTGTGGTATAGTAGTTTACGACACCTTACACAACCGCCTGCGTTAATCATGCCAATATCATCAACGTTTCTGAACATCTATTGGCAATCAAGGCAACTAGCAATCACGCAATTTGATTGTTTGGTTCAAACAATCAAATTGCGTAATTGCTAGTATATTGCTAGCTGTAGCACAGCTCAAGCTCAGCACAAGCACACTATTCAAGTATTTTGAAAAAGAGACAAATGTTTGCAATCATAGCAACATCATAGTACATGTCTCGTGCTTCCTGAAGAAGTATGTGTAGTATGCCAGTTATGCTGGTGTATTTAGGATTGATATTGTATATTTGAGCTATAATTGTTGTTGAACTTAAATTATTCCTGCACCAATAAATAGTTGTACATTAACTGTTTTCTGTGATTCAATCCCGTTTCCTAGAACTGAATGTGGTGGTTGGTTGGGAACATGCAATTGGTAATTTAACGATTGGGATTCATCCGTACCGACCTGGTTTGACCCTCAGGTACATGTATGGCATTCTTGTATGTGAGAGTTGTATCTGGTTGTACCCCTTATATGAGTAATATGATTATTCTTAATCATATCACTTTTATGGGAATGTGCAAGTGATTTTGGTGTGGTATGGATCCGACATCATGTCGGGTTAGTCTAATTTCAGGGCTGAATATATGATTTGGAAATCCCTATGTAAACAAAAGTGACGGCTCGGACAATACCGGTATATACCGGACAATTTCGCGGGCTAAGATACCCGAGGAAATCCGCCTTAATATCTGGTTACAAAGCTTCCCGTACATTGACCATAAGCCCCCTTTTCGCAGGAACTGTCAAGATGCAAGGGGACGGAAGTCCTCACGGATCAAGAACGATAACTCGCATACCTCTAGATAAATGTTACCGCGTAATCGGCCCCCATACGTTTATGTTGTATTTCACTCCCTCCGTCCGACGCATGGTAGCACGAACTGCACTCGGCCTACTACTCCGGCGAATTAGTGTATGATAAATAGCTTTAAGTTCGGCTGAGTGGAATCTCGTCAGGAACATGGTGCATTTGTCGACGTGAAACATTTTACGCCCAGTTGTATCACTTTACCTCGTCTAGAGTCTTATTTCTGCATCCCGCTTTACGCTCTTGTTACCTGTTTGATAACTGGGGCCAACCAGTAACCTATTTCACCAACATTGCAAAGTATACTTTTCTAGCAAAGTATACTTTGAGGGAGAAATTTTCAATTTTTTGATAAATTTATTAATTTGTATTATACTGAATGTATTACATTATCACAGCCATTTTGGCTGTGATAATGTAATAAATTCAGTATAATAATTCTGCATACTTTTAATCATCAAATATATGCAGTTGTTAGTTTTATATGAAATAATGCATTTCAAGAAAAATAAATGATTACTCCCTCAAAGTATACTTTGCTAGAAAAGTATACTTTGCAATGTTGATGAACTCGGCTACAGACCCCGGTACTGCTTTGCCCGGTTTGGTTCTCGGGTACGTTTTTATTTTTTGCTCTTTTGTTACCTGGGAGTTGAATTGGTTTATTGCCCATTATAAAAGTAGTCAGTTTATTACTGATCCTACTGCTTTTGGGTGGGGGTCAAGTGATTCTGGTGTGGCTAGGACATGGCATCAGATCAGGATTATTCAGATTTCAGCGCTGAATATATATTTTTTTTATTGTAAATATTCTGTTCTGATTTTGGGATTTTCCCCCCATTTGTACATGTACTTGAACATGTACATGTTACTGGTACAGGTAATATATGGAATTTAGTCTAAACCCATTGACCCGGCCTTAAATTACATCGGCTGTTGATAGGCAGTTCAACCCCAACACACAAGCAAACAAACAATATGTACTGTCATGAATTTACATACACAAATAATATAGTTTGCAATATTATGGAGAATTTATTTGGTATTGATAAGAAATGTAAATTAGCAAACATACCCATACCCTACCTACATATTTCGAAATGATCCCTGCAGGTGTAATTTACCCACAACATAATCGCGTATACAACATATACGTGCCTGGTAAACGTGCTGTGTGTCAAATAGGCGAACGTATCATAAGACTGGCATTATGTCCATGTCTGGCAAATATAGATCACAGCGTACGTAGATTGTATTCTGAGTGACCAATGACGCTCGATGCAGGATGTCATTTGCTGACCGCATTACAAACAGTGGATACCCTGATCAGGCTGCGCGCAAGCGCAGCCTGGTCAGGGTATTCACTGTTTGCTTACACTATTTTTCCGGGTTTGATCCGGGGACAATGCACAAGGACCTCAGCTACTTATGTAACCAAATAATGGGCTTTCATAAAAACGTCAATGACTTGCAAAAATGTACTTCCGTATTCGTGGCGAATTCAAGATTTCCGGAGATCATTTACATACAAGCCAACGAGTACACGTACTACTGTGAGATTCACACAATATTCCCATTTCCATCATCCAATTAGACATTGAAAGATTATGATTCTTTTCACGATAATTCATTTTAAGAAACATTTCATAATGATCCATGACCATACATGTTGACAGGCCGTTAAACACCATTAAGTAAGTAAATAATAACGATCAGTATTCGTGTAATTCTAGTCACTTTATTTTATTGCGAAACAAACGTTTCTTATGGAAATTTACCTTTGGGATATGGAGCTGGAGAGAAGTGTCAAAAACGAAATATTTTGGAAATTAACTCCGGGTAGTACGGAAGCCCATTAGGGCCACTTCACTTTTTTTTAATTTCCATTTATTCAAGATGTTTTCTTGAATTTTCAAGTTCTTTTCTTGAATTTTCAAGATCTTTTCTTGAAAGAAAAGATCTTGAAAATTCAAGAAAAGAACTTGAAAATTCAAGAAAACATCTCGAAAATTCAAGAAAAGATAAAAAAAAAAAGTGAAGTGGCCCTAATGGGCTTCCGTAGGGTAGATAGTTTGTAATGTAATACAGTCAATATCTTATGGAAGCGTCCTGGTGCCAATGCTAAAATATATTTATCCTAATTAGGATTTATTATCACCTAATTAGGATATATTAAGTTAATATCTCCTAATTAGGACTTATCAACTCCTAATTAGGACTTAGTATCTCATAATTAGGAGATATGATCTTCTAATTGGGACATAACAATAGTTTAGCATTGGCACCAGGACGCTTCCATAATATCTGGCCAAATGAAATGACGAAATGATACATTTCTTACATTTTGCTACAAAGAAATGTAAATGAAAACATTTTGCAATGTCTATACAGCCAATACGAAATGTGCAGATCTACGCGAAACAATGAGTAATTAATTGTCTACGTCAGTGACATGAGGGCATACGTACGTGTGTATATACTCGCGTAGGCTAATACGACGTTATATAATAGGTTTGACAGTGTGTAATCTATGGTGGCATATGTGTGCCATCCACATAACGGTATTTATTATCCCCCCCCCCCCCCCATCAATTCAGTGCGTATGTGTCGTGAAACAGTTTTGATATCCTGTCAATACGCCATAATCACTGCGTATGAATATGTGCGGTTGTCATACTAGTCGATTCTCAGATTTTGAGGATGCGGCTGGGGTTTATTTTTTCATTTTAAAGCTATTTTTAGGTGTTGATAAATAGAATAGTAGGTTAGTGCCGTGAATGAGAAAACTATCTGGCGCGGCACGGAAACGGGATGTGCTCGGCAGAGCCTCGCCCATCCCGTTTCCTGAGCCTTGCCATATATGTTTACCCATTCACAGCACTAACCTACTATTCTGTATGTATAGACTCGCGTAGTAAGGAGTATGTGGTTTTACAATCATGGTACATCAACAAGTGACTGTTTTGTTTTGGTCAATATTGTTTATTTTTGATAGTGGATATATAAAATTTACAATATTTGAACAATTTGAGGCACCCAGGTAACTCAAACAAAAAATATGAGATTGTAATTGTTAACTATAATGAAATCCTATAACAGGATAATATTTTGCAATCCTGCTAACAATCATACAAATAACCGTCTATAGTCTGTTTCACGAAAGCTGCACAAATTTTACGGCTATATAGACAATTCAAAAACAATATTATTTTCGATAATATTAAATTAAAGGAAAATTTAAGAATGAGCCTTCTTTTTATTTCGTGAAATTCGGTCAAATATTGATTTTATTACGAAAAATTGATTTGTCTATGGGAATTTAACATGGGGGAAAAAGTGGTAATGAAGTGTGGGAGGAGTCAAAAAACGAAAAAATTTGGAAATTGACTCCGAAACCTGACTAGATAGCTTGGATATGATCTAACTAAGAAAACAAAAGTTACATTTTAAAAATCGGTCCAGTATTTCTAAAATTCAAAAAGATTTCCCCATGTTAAATCCCCATAGACATCTTCACTCCGTGAATATGTCTATGGGGATTTAACATGAGGAAATTGTTTTTTCACAATAAAATCAATATTTGACCAAATTTCACGAAATAAAAAGAAGGCTCATTCTTAATGTTTCCTTTAATTTAATATTATCAAAAGAAATCTTGTTTTTGAATTGTTTATATAGCCGTAAAATTTGGGCAGCTTTCGTGAAACGGACAGTAGTCAACATCTTGTTGACTTGATCTGTACTACAGATACTATAACATGTATTACATAACATGTTTGTTGGTATAAAATAAATTGCAATATCTTAATTGCTTATGTAGGTAAATTGACTGCATGAAGTAATGTATACTGTATTACACAGATCAGTTACAGTAGGTTTTTTATAATTTACATTTTTTGACATACTAAAATAATTATATACACATGACTATGATTAATCTTTTTATAGAGATCGGTGAAATGGATGATGATTGTAGTTTGTAAACCAAATTTCTTTTCATTTTTTTTCTGTATTTGGTTTTATAAACTTACACTTTATATTTGTTGGTTTTATCCCCGGGCACAACGGATCGTACGAAATTGTGTCGTGGTAGACCCATACAATATTTGTCGTGGCCAGATCTTGCAACATGCCCGAAATCTATTTCGAGTGGTCACAAGGGCTACGACACATTAAAGATGGTTTGGCGATGGGTACGCGACAGAAAAAAAAGATATGTCGTGGTTATGTCGTGGGTGTGTCGCAAGTCAGTCGTGCGACAGTCGTGGGACCATCGTGAGTCGTCAGGCTTTGTCGGGGGTCTGTTTTCCACGCAAGACTGTCGCACACAACAGTCGTGGGTCACTCGTGGGACGCTCGCGCGTCCGTCTCCCGACTATATAACGAGGCCCGGTTTGTTGCCTGCCATTTGCTCTCGAGATTTTTCAGTGGAAACATCGAAGTTCTGCCCGAGCTATATACCCCTCAAAAAACAAAAATATGTTGCAAGACTAACTCAAGACAAACGCACGACAGACTTGCAAGTCTCTTACGAAATATAATATTCGTTAGAAATCTTGCAACTGTCTGACGACTGTCCTGCGACAGTCGTGAGACAGTCGTGCGACAGTCGTAAGATTGTTTGACTAAAACTTTTTCTTCTGGTACCCTCGACAAGATATTTATCGCTGTCGCAAGACTGTCGTAGGACAGACTCACGACAGCCACAAGACAAAGATACCACACAAAAATCGTCGAACAAAAAAGGGTTCATGTTCAATTTTACCTCACGACGGCAAGTCGATGCCACGATACTCAAAAGTTCGTAGGACTGTCTTGCGACGACCCCCGATGACCCCCGATTTGCCCAAATTGTCTGTCGTGTCGTTGCACAAATGCGTCGTGGGTTCGTTGTGACCAAGCCTTTATTGATACCTTCACGATTTAACCAATACTACTAACTACCGTGGCAGTTCCTGTTCGATATTATTGGCTTGCCTAACGTCTGTAGACGACTTGATGCACTGTTTATGTCAGCTTTTTTTATTTTCGGTAGTCACTTGTTTCCTCCGTCTGTCTCTCTTTTGATCACGTACTTTCTTCTGTCTGGTCCTTTTGTTTCTACTTTCCGTCTGTTTTTGTCGGTTGTATTATTTTTGTTCATGAGCTGTCATCAGCTTAAGTTTCTTCTGTGGAGGTCAACTTTAGGTGCCTTTGCTGAACGTTGTTTTTGCTTATTCTCTTTTCATTTCTCTCTTTGTTTGCTTGCTTGCTTCTGCTGGGTTTAAATCCCCCACAACTTTATGCGTTCCGTGTTCCCTTTTCATTTTCCTGTCATTCTCTTGCATTTGTTTATACTTTTCTGGGTTTGTTAGTCTTACATTTTGTCTGTACGCACTTGAATTGATTTTCTCATCTACTTTAGTAGTCACAATCTTTCGCCTTCTCAGATTGAACGGTAACTTTACTGTTAGTATTTCCGACATTCTAAGTCTACACAAATGTTATTCACAAATTAGGATCTAAAACGAAACACTGGTTAATGCAGTATCAAGTGTGCATCTTTATCTGGTTCTAAAATGCTCCTCACTTTATATCTTTTGTGAAGTAAAACAATGAGCATTTCTAGAACCAGGTTGCATTCTTTATCCTGCAGTAATCAGCAGAACCACCACCAAAGAGGTTTTGCAAGAAAGGATCTAGGTAGCTTTATTTGGGTAAGCATTAGTAGCATGTTATGCATCTTCTAGACCACCAGGTGCCATGCAGTAGTGGAGGTATGTGTTCCTCTCTGAGTACTAGAGAATATAAGCATACCAGTATCTACAACAGACAGGAAACTACAGTTTTCATGAACAAAGTTGAATGTGTCAAATTGTGTGTCCTTTCCGACATTTCAGGGCATTGACCTCATGATCAGGAGTTGATGTATTATATCATGCTCTAGACAGCAGTTGCATAGTTGGAAGTGTATAGGGAGTGTCCAGATACTTCAGAATAAAAAGCATGATGACACATATCTTTGAATTTCAAAATATTATTAAACATAATGGTACAATATATATTTGTAATAGGTCGAACTGTATTTACAATACATCAGCTACCTGACTGATAAAGAAGGAAAATGTTACTTTTCATGCTATAATCTACACAGACCAAAATAATGGCCGATCTGTTGAGAAACTTTGCAGATGTACACCTCATATGAAGATAATGAATTGAACTATTTTTGTTGGGAAAGGGCAATTTGTTTGACGTACTAATCCAAGGTGAACATTCAGAGATCACCAAAATCTGCAATATGCTAAATATTCAACACGATAGGTACTACTATGGACACTATTAGGAGTTCACCTGTTTCTGTTTGTTAAGGAGTAATGAGCTAATATCATGATTTTCGGAAAGGACATTTTTTGACGGAATCCCCAATTGGGAGTATTCGAACACCCGGCATCATAAAACATGTGTGGCAGCAGGGTAAATGATAGTTGGTTTTATATGTGCAATAGTTGAGTGTGTTTTTAATATTTTTACCTGACTCGTGCTTAGCACTGCTTTCATAACACCTATTCGGAAAGGACATTTCTTGACGGAAATTACACTACTGTCTACCACTGAACGCTCACGACAGAGAAAATTTACAAAACCTTACAGGATTTTTTTTATTTGAACAAAACATGGTAACTCCTTAGGGTTATGTTCTCAACACTGCCTTAAAGTTCTTAATGTGTGTGATGAAGCTGCTCAAATATGGACAAAATTCAGGTGGTACTCTCTTTTTGGCCGAAAATGGCACATATTTAGTCATTTTGCCAAAAGAATGTGCATTTCAAAAACAAAATTTCTCTGTGGCTGACATGTGTAATAGGGGCCAACATTTTGGAAAGATTGCGTTGATGTAAAAAGGTATTTTGTGGTAGTAAACGGGTCATAATGTGATGTTAAGCCTAATGCACCATGATTATAAAACAACCCAAGTATACACACTGTAAAACCTATTATATAACGTCTCCTACTATATGGTGACATGTCTGCCAGCCACATAACGTGATACCGTGATGCTAAGTATAAGTTAGATCACGGTTCGTCCGCATGTACGAGGAGATAATCTGCGAACTTTAGCGAGCTGATTATCGCTCGTACATGCGGACAAACGTGATCTAACTTATTTATCACATCCTCATGCACATACCTTACACACGAGCTGTGTTAATACAGAAACAACACCCGGAAATGTATCAAAGATGTGATTAAGACGTCTTAACTACATAGACTTCTTACTAACAGGTCAGGACGAGATAATTTGGACCCGATAAATATCACGAATCTTGTCACAAACGTGATTCCGCCCACTAGTGACATCTATTTTTATCATTTAGTTTCTTAAAATGTTCGCGTTGAATAAAAACAATGCGAGAACCCAATACAAGTTCTCCCCTCGTGATCAGTTAGTAAGACGTCTAGACGCGATATTATCGACGTATTAACTGATCAAGACGAGATAAAATGTCTTAAAACATATGGCAGTAACACATTTTTGACGAGATTTCGTTTCATGTATCTCGTCCCTATCAAGTAGTAAGTTGTCTTGACACGATAAGTCGTTTGCCAAAATTTAAGAATTAGGCTTTTTTAGTTCGTGACATGCAGTATTTGTTTATTTGATTGCGAAAGACGTGTGACTATTGCTAACACAGCGATATATTACATTTGTAATACACATTTTTAAATAGTAGGACATAACGTCCCAGCCGACAACAATTGCATAGTCGTACGTGGTCCGATTTCCATTGTTGAATCGGTAATTTCCGAACTACCTCGTTCCTGAGACGACACTCCTCACGTCTCACCTTCGTCAATGTTAGCCCATTACATTCGGAATACAATTTTACGGGTATGATTTTTATTTCATATTTTATTTTAGTTTTTTTTATTTCTCAGTTAATGTATATGTTGTGACCACTCATTTGAACCGTCTCGACGAGACGGTTCAAATGGTGATCACGACATGGACTTCTAAGCACATAGAAAGAACATATTCAGGATTTTCCACACACAACATGGAGTATCCTCAGCATGAAATGGGGTAACACGAATTGGGAAATAGATATACACTACTGCATATGTTTCAATTTCTTTATTTCAAAATGCTTGAATATTGTTGCGAGCTTGAGTTGCCATACCAATACGTTACGGGCTGACTATAGTCTGTTTCACGAAAGCTGCCCAAATTTTACGGCCATATACACAATTCAAAAACAATATTTGTTTCGATAATATTAAATGAAAGGAAAATTTAAGAATGAGCCTTCCTTTTTATTTCGTGAAATTTGGTCAAATATTGATTTTATTACGAAAAATGTATTTGTCTATTGGAATTTAACATGGGGGGGAAAAGGTAGAGGAGTTGTGGGAGGAGTCAAAAAACGAAAAAATTTGGAAATTGACTCCGAAACCTAGCTAGATAGCTTGGATATGATCTAACTAAGAAAACAAAAGTTAAATTTTAAAAATCGGTCAAGTATTTCAGAAATTCTAAAAAATTTCCCCATGTTAAATCCCCATAGACTATGGGGATTTAACATGGGGAAATTTTGTTTTCGCAATAAAATCAATATTTGACCAAATTTCACGAAATAAAAAGAAGGCTCATTCTTAAATTTTCCTTTAATTTAATATTATCGAAACAAATATGGTTTTTGAATTGTTTATATGGCTGAACAATTTGGGCAGCTTTCGTGAAACAGACAGTAGTTCACTTTACGAGTTCACTTGGTTCGCATGACTGTATACCCGAATCAGGCGAATTTCAGCTGTCGAATTCGCGCAGTCGTGGATATTTGTGTTGCCTTAGTTTGTGACTGTGACTTCAGAAATGGAGCTTATGGGTTTTATGACCAGTTTATATCCAAATCACCCTATACACCCGCATAGTGTGATATTTGATCAGGCGCAACACTGGTCACAAATGCCATAATGCCCATTTCTCCAGTCACTTTCGTGTATAGCCGCCGTCCCTACACGGACTGTACGGGACTGAGTAGATTGCAATATTTACTGTTCACAACAAGCGGTGGAGAAATTGATATTGTATTGCACATATGTATTAGTAGCACATTATTGAACAAAGGTGGGCGGCAGGTCGAGACCAAGTGAATCGATGTGGTTTTCATTACCGGAATCCCAAATTCCTGGTTTACCCCACAGATAGAGACTTGAACCCGTGTTATACCCATTATAAGAGTACATAAACAGTGAAATCTCTCTAAACCGGACACTCGGGAAAACATAGATGCTTACCTTATATTTGTTTCGCTGTTGTGTATCTCTCATTACAATAACTTTTCATGATTGCAAAACACGAGATGAAGTGCTCACATGTATGATTTACAGTGGACCGTCTCCAAACCGAACACCCTGGGGACCGCCCAGGGTGTCCGGTTTGGAGAGGTTCCCCTGTACTTATTTTCAGCATACTCATGCCACAATTCTTTTTTGTGTAACTGAATATTGGTGTACTAGCATGTGCGTGTGTATCCCATTAATTGTAGAGGGTTTGGCTGAGTGCCTCTGGTGTGGTGTTCGACCACGATGAATCGGTCTAAAATAACATTACATGCAGCTGCAAGGTGTATGATCACGTGGTACTAACAACAACGAGTACCGATTCAAAGTACGTATTATTTTATAGTGTCCTTATTACGTAACGGATTTTGATGAAATATGGCGCATCAAACGCGTCTTGTTAAGCTGCATTTGGTGGTCTCTGTATTTTCGCCCAGACTTATGTCGTTTTTGCGAAGAATCGATTTCTGTGTCGGAGACACGGAAATCGATTCTTCGCATGACACACGGAAATCGATTCTTCGCAAAAACTACATAAGTCTGTGCCAAACTCCCTAGACCACCAAATGCAGCTCATGAAGACGCCTTTGCTGCGCCATATTTCATCAAAATCCGTTGCATATTAAGGAAAATATCAAATAATATTTACTTTGGAGTCAGCGACGTTGTTGTTGTTGTAACCACGTGATCATGCACCTTGAGCTGTTAACACTGACTGTTAAACAATATAAGCCGGACATTATGTAGAAACAAAATTGCTACGCCATACCTGTCGCGAGGTATCAATTTAACCCCATCTCTTTAATATAACTCATGGAAGAGTGAGTTATCCGGCGTGTTTGATATGTTAGCGATATAAAACTGGCAAAACTGTATCAATACATTATTAATAAAGAACATACACATGCAGACATTGGCTATTTTACCGTATCAAGGTGTTTATCTGACATTTACATGTATATCTTTTCGTTATGTTGAATGTTGAACAACAACTAGAGAAAAGATGGCTTCCATTGGAAATGAATTCCATGTACTACTAATTTTGGCAATTTGCTAGTTCTACATCAAAGATTATTTGTGTAAAGGTCTAAAATATACAGTTTACTAAATTTTTACCTACATGCAACAGGTTTGGGTATGCACTTCGGTTGCTCACATATTTTGAATGGGTCCAATTGTAGCCATATATAACATATCGGAGGCGAATTATTGTAGCTATAAGTTATGCAGCTCTACATAATAAATGGTCGGTTGATATTTAACGAGGTGTATGATCACGTGGTACTAACAACAACAACAAGTACTGAAACTTCCAGAACCCCTCCGATTAAAAGTACGTATTCTGTTATTTTGTCCTTATTACGTAACGGATTTTGATGAAATATGGCGCATCATTAAGCTGCATTTGGTGGTCTCTTTATTGTCGCCCAAACTTTTATCGTTTTTGCGAAGAATCGATTTCCGTGTCTCCGACACGGAAATCGATTCTTCGCAAACGACATAAGTCTGTGCCAAACTCCCTGGACCACCAAATGCAGCTCATGAAGACGAGTTTGCTGCGCCATATTTCATCAAAATCCGTTGCATATTAAGGAAAATATCAAATAATACTTTGGAATGGGCGACGTTGATGTTGTAACCACGTGATCATGCACATTGTTTACGATATAAGTGTACAATGCATCAGCTGACTACTGAGTTGTGGTTCAACACAATGAGATCGTGTTAGCATCTAGAAATAACTCAGGCGAAACAGTACATCTATTTTAAGCATAGAACGCAGCTTATGACGCTTGCAAATGTCTGCGTTAAAGGTACATGCCCACTCAGTAGGTACAACATGTTCTTTGTAGCAGAAACACCGTCGGAGACATTTTCGGGCAAACTAAACATTCATTCACCATTACCACACGTATTGATTGTTATTATTATATATATATCATATCAGACGTAAATGTCCACACTGATATCAGGGGCGATGTATTAAGATTACTAGTTATTCTCTGTATTTATTTTTCTATGTGCAATGATCCGGCATAATTTACAATCTGTCGAAAATATTATTTTTAAATAATTAAAACTTATCATGCCTCATTTGCATATGAAAATAGCCTGATACCACCGTGAGTCACTACCAGTAAAATAAATATTACTAAATGATTATATCTGTATAGCGGGCACTCGTATTTAATTCCTATAAATAACATGTTGTACCTTTGATAATGTGCGGGGACGACGACTTTCACATCACGGCTTGCGGTGCGCATGCGCAGTATCCTACGCGCGTCAGTAGGCTTCCCAATATGTAAACAAGAATATCAACATGTCGAAACGTCCAGGACGGAAATTGTATGAAACGGCGTCGGCCAAAAAAAGGCGAGGGACAGGCAGTACAGAGAGAGAGAGAGAGAGTGGTTAATATTGGCGACCAGATCACCAAATGGAAAGAGTTACGGAGAGATTTAGATTTGGACTCGAACATAGATGTTTCTTCTCAACTTCCGATACTTCAATGCGCATGTCAAAGATGTGATATGATTGACCGTGTCACGTGACGCGCATTGGTAAAAATAGCACGAGGTAAAAATAGCACGTGACGCGTATTGGGAAAAATAGCACAAGGTCGGAAAATACCCTTTCTGGTCGCGGCATATAAAATGCGAGTTAACACCAATTAACACCCGCCGTAATGAAAAATAACTCGTTAGTGGGTAGACAAATGCCTCATATAAGGCATGACAGAAAATGAAAAGTAGTACAGTGTAACCTACTGCGTGGGCATGTACCTTTAAGATATAAGTTCACAATGTATCGTCTGACTACTCAGTTGTTACAGAGCCCCGCAGGGGACATGGATATGTTTTATTTATTCGTTCCTTCGAAATAACAATTCGTTTCCTCAATTTAACAATTCGTTCCCTCGATTAACAATTCGTTCCCAAGATATAACGGGGAACGAATTGTTAAATTGAGGGAATGAATTGTTATTTCGTGGGAACGAAGTCATAAAAAAAGAATTCTACGTCCCCTGCGGGACTCCGTAGTTGTGCGTGTAGTTCAACATATCGAGATCGTGTTAGGTTGCATACTGAAATAACTGATATTGCTATTTTAAGCAAAGTATGCACCTGACGTACGCAAATGTCTGCGTTTGTAGAGCCGGTTTTTGTAACCCCCGGTGTTTGTTACAATAACCGTTGACGTACTGTACGCGCCGGTTTTTGTAAACCCCCGGTTTTGTAAACAACCGGGGATTTACAAAAACCGGCTCTACATGCGTTAATATTGTGCTCAGATTATAAACGTTTCTAAACGTCTAGTACAATGCCAACTCACAATCAAGCAATTTGATTGTCTGAGCCTGACAAACAAACTGTTTGATTTCAAGCATATACTTTAGTTTAACCATATTGTATTTGTATATAATTTATAAGTAAGGCATCAATCGTAGTACAGTCAAACCTGTGAATAAAGGCCAGCCATGGGAAATAAAAAATATGGCCTTTGTTCACAGGTGGTCTTTATTCGCAGGGTCATTTATATAGTAATTGTGTCATTGGGACAACAAAAGTGTGGACTTTACAGCCAGGTGATTGCTATTCGGAGGTGGTCTTTAGTATATACAGAATTATACAAATAGGATTGGATTGAAAGCAAGGTTATATAAATCCTCTCCCTAACATGTGGCTTAGTATCACAGGCTGCTTGAACCAGGACATAACGCACACAATTAGTACTAACTTTAGCACCCCGTGCAGGCACCGGGGCGGGATCAACTGATCCTGAGAATAGTGCTGCAGTAGCCATTGCTTCTCGTAAAAGGCGAATAAACTGGCTTAACGATTGGGTTCATACTTTCCGGAACCCACTATACCGGATTTGGCCCTCATGTACATTTTTGGCTTTCTTGTATGTGAGAGTTGAGTCAGGCTATGCCCCATATATAAAAGTAAGATTAGCGCTAATCCTATTACTTTTAAGGGATGGGATAAATGATGCTGGTGTGGCGAGGGTCTGGCACCAGATCAGGTTGTTCTAATTTCAGGACTGAATATATATTTTGATTGTAAATATTGAGTTCTGAAGTTGGGATTTACCCCCCTCGGACATGTGGATACGGGACACGACCCCGTTGACCTGTCTGCGTGTAGACTCCCTGAGGCTTGTACCTCTATGTCAGAAAAGCGGACGTTAAACCCTATTCACTGATTCACTGATCACTGATCACTAGTACTGTCTTTAGCATATCATTTACGTACACGTATTTTGAATAATTTGTATTGTATCACAGCTCAGGCTCAGTCAATCCGGCTGCTTGATTTCAAACACAATATTCAAGTATTATGAATAAAGAAATTTACAAATATTGACAAAATTAACACAGAACATGCCCACTCAGTAGGCACTAAGTGTTATTTATAGGAATTAAATAAGTGTATAATTGTGTCACTATTCCACCAGTTCTAAAGATTACGAGTGGCCGCTATACAGATATAATCATTTAGTAATATGTATTTTACTGAGAGTGACGCGCATTTGTATCAGGCTATTTCATATGCAAATGAGTCGTGGTTGTTTTTTTTATTTATTTATACTAATTAAATGCGTCATCTGAAAAAATCATATTTTCCACACATTACATGATAATTGCACATCATACAATAAGTACAGAGTATAAATAGTAATGTACGTCAACATTTTAAGAAAACATGGCTATCGCCCCTGATATCACTGTGGAAATGTAAGTCTGATATAAAATGTATAATAATGCCAATCAATACGTGGTGTAATTGTGAATGAATATTTTTGCCAGAAAATGTCTCTGATATAAAGAACAGTTTGTGCCTACTGAGTGGACATGTACCTTATAAGTACTGGCGCCCGTTTCACTAAACATTGTACGACTACATGTTCGTAAGTGCAAAATTATGATACACATTTTTTTCATGTAAACAATGATTGGATTTACATTTATTGAGCATACATAGGATGCATATGCAAGTCAGGAAAATTAAATGATTACTCCCTCAAAGTATACTTTGCTAGAAAAGTATACTTTGCAATTTTGATGAAATCGGCTACTGGTCTGACCTGACTGCGCGGATGCGCCGTATGAAATGGGACTACGCTTGTCGCAAAGGGCAAACTTTGGAATGTTCACTTTTGTCAACCGGCGACCATTTTATACCAACAACACTGTGCTTCACTTACTTTTTAATTTTTTAATGTTTTAATTTAATACAATACATTTTATTCACTCTAAGCCACATACGTGACACACGAGGTATACAATAGATTACATAATACAACGATGGGTACAAATACAAAATGCATATGTATAAGCTCACTAGTCATTATAACCATAAAGCATTTCTATAAAAATAGCTAAATTTCTTAATTGCTTTCCAGATTTTTTCTCAAATAGCTGTGCGAATTTTAAAATATTTGGTCTTCTAAAATAAAATGGCTTGATATACCGTTTTCGAACTTCATCATAGAAGCGGCACTCGAAAAGGAAATTAAACTCGTCACCGAGAGCACCAGCGCCACATTTGTTGCAGACCCTGCTTGCTCTCGGCACACCTGTCCATCTACCAGTTTCGACCGCCAGTCTATGATTACAAGTTCGAAATCTGGTCAATGTTTTTCTTAACCTTTCCGTGAGATTAATTAAATATGTTTCTAATCCAAAATCTGTTTTAAAGATTCTATACGTAATTCCACATGAAGATGAATCGATGCTGGTGAGCCATGACTGAGTAAACTGGTTCTGAAGCTGAGTCATGGCGTAGTGGCTCAGCCAGATAGCATTAACATCGTTCTGGCTAAGCCATACGCCAGGAACTCCAATTTCAGTTAAAATAGATTTAATATTCTGAATCCATCGGAAATGAGTCACATTTGCTTCATGTTGTGTATATAATAACTTATACATAAGAAACAATAATTTACTCTGCTGAGGCTGTTGGTTCAAGCTTCACCATTGGCATTATAAGATTCGACCAGGACCAGCCGTGAGTAAAGGTTTCCCGTGGCACGAGGGAACTGTTCGGTTCAAACAGTTCCCGAGTGCCACGGCATACGTTTACCCATGGCTGGATGTCACATTTATGTCGGAGATATCGTGTAATTGGAGCGTATATGCAGTACGTTCGGTACTTTGATAATCTGCTCCATTCAAACAGCTGATTTACACATACATGTTCCGGTGCTGCAGTGTTCGTCGTGTGATGCAGCCGCATCAATTTCAAAATTGTAGTGCGACCGTTGTGAACTGGTCTGGTGACGTAATGGCGCGTTCTGGTAACGTCATGAGACACATGCATTACGTGGGTTTTGGCCTGGCCCCGGAATGAGCATTGGCTACAATTGTATTCATAGTACAGTGGAACCTCTCTAAACAGGACAACAAGAAACATGTGATCATATATTTTATGTGTTTCTTGGAAAAGTCGCGGGAATACTGGACGAGGCCTTCCGGCCTTCGTCCAGTATTCCCGCGACTTTTCCAAGTGATCGCATAGCACACAACTAGGGCTCGGAATAATCAAATGCCTGATTTACAGTGAAACCTCTCTAAACAGGACATCATGGGGACATCCACAGGGTGTCCGGTTTAGAGAGGTTTCACTGCACATACATTTCCATCCCGCTGCTCTTTCTGATGAAAACATCTCTATCGTCCATGCAAGGCCATCGTGATTGTTGCCGGGACGTTAAACCATTTCACAGCTCTCCTTTTATCCCGATGTGAACGGTATATCACAAATACAGTCGATCATCTCCGAATGGTCACCTCTCTACAACAACCACCTCTCCTTTATATCACAAATGGACAATTGTCCCTACTGTTTATTTCACGAAAGCTGTCCAAATTTTTTTCTTTTTATTTCGTGAAATTTGGTAAAATATTGATTTGATTGCGAAAGAACAATTTCCCCATGTTAAATCCCCATAGACATCTTCATAGAATTTAAGATGGGGATTCTTTTTAGAATTTCAGAAATACTGGACCGATTTTCAAAATTTAACTTTTGTTTTCTTAGTTAGATCATTTCCAAGCTATCTAGTCAGGTCTCGAAGTAACTTTTTTCGTTTTCTGACTCCTCCCATAGCTCCTCCACCTCCTTTTCACCCATGTTAAATTCCCGAAGACAAATACATTTTTCGCAATAAAATCAATATTTGACCAATTTCACGAAATAAATAGAAGACTCATTCTTAAATTTTGATAAAATTTAATATGACAGAAAAACAAACTTTTTTTTGCATTGTTTATATGGCCGTACAATTTGGGCAGGTTTCGTGAAACAGACAGTATATTTACCGTCCCAAAAACAGCCACCTCTCTATAACAGCCTGGTGTGTCTGTTGTTGACAGGTTGCACTGTAACTCGAAATCATGTGTTGGATATCGATAGTGATTTGCATTGTATGTTTCTGGTGATTTTTGTAATGAAATACATTTATCTTATATATGCATGGGTGATACAACGATACTTGGGCTATACTTAAATACGGGTTTCATCCAACCTTCAGAAACCCATGCGATCTAACCATCAATTATGCAGCATAACACGTGCACGCACGTTCCCTGACACACACGCACACACACCCTCATACATACCGAGCCCCGCAGGGGACGTATAATTCTTTTTTTTATTAATTCGTTCCAACGAATTAACAATTCGTTCCCACGAATTTAACAATTCGTTCCCTCAATTTAACAATTCCTTCCCACGAATTCGTGGGAAGGAATTGTTATATCGTGGGAACGAATTGTTAATTCGAGGGGACGAATTGTTAAAATGAGGGAACGAATTGTCATTTCGTGGGAACGAATTGTCATTTCGTAGGAACGAATTGTCATTTCGTGGGAACGAATAGTCATTTCGTAGGAAAGAATTGTCATTTCGAGGAAACGAATTGTTAAAATGAGGGAACGAATAGCTATTTCGTGGGAACGAATTAATAAAAAAAATCCATGTCCCCATTAGATCAGCCGCAATATTGAAATGATAAATTATGGTCATTAAAATTGTCAAGCAAAACTACAGTGGGGTCAGCGTGTAAGTGCACACACGAACGAACACGACAGGTTGGAACCAACCTGTCGTGTTCGTTCGTGTGTGCACTTACACGCTGACCCCACTGTATACATAGAAGGTCATACAAGATTAATGATTTAGTATGCTATTTATTAAACGAGTTTGCTGCTTTCATAAGCACGAGGCTATGTCGAGTTTCTGATTAATTCAGCCAACGAGTTTAAGAACTATTATAGTAAATCAATATAATACAGTTAATACGTGAGCACCATCGCGCATGAATATGTACTAATCACAATAGCATGCTTTCTATACCATTCTTATTTGCATATTTATTACACTGGCGTATTATGATACACTTTGTTAATACACCGCATAAGCCCATTGTACGCGATATAAATTAGTACGAGTTGCAGTCATAATGTTCTAGGACGACTTTGCGTGTATGTATTGTTTCATTTGCGTTCGATGCGCTTTCCGCAAGCCAAATAAACGTTTTCATCACACATGCGCCATTTAGTTACGTCGATTTCTATATTACTGTAACTTGTTTCATTGTATGTAAGTATTTTCATCCAATACTCTAATTAATTTCGATGGTGTGCCACTTGCATAGTTGCCGTTCATCCTAGTTGATGTCACTATGCAGTCAAACACGGAAATAACCGCGGAAATTGCTCCGTCTATTGACGCGACGTCACAATTTTTTACTTCAAATTTCCTGCAATAGCTGCATCCGTGTTACATACTACGTTTATTTAAAAACTGGGCCATTGGCATAAATAGTTCAGACATCTCTTTAGTGGGGAGAGAAATACAGTTAACCCTTTGAACCCGAAATCCCGCTATATCGGTTTATGCAAAAAGTGCAGATCCTGATGAGCCGGCTCGTAACGAGCCGTCTCATCAGGATCTGCACTTTTTGAAAGTAATTTTAATATTTTTGAGAACAAAAACACCCCCTTTTCATAAATGGATGAATCTGAAAATCATTTTGGGACCATTGGATTGGTCGGAACATTAGTATATCACAGTCCATTACAGTTATTTAGGGTTGCAATGGTTAAAAGTCCTGCACCATATAAGTCGCACAACTATGAAACTCGAAACACAGGTATTTTATGAAATGTTGGGTTTTTCAACTGCTCCGTAATGACGTTATTTTGTTGCTATGTTTACGCGCGATTTTCGCAAAGTATGTTTTTATTTTTAAATCAGTTCCAAAAAGATGAATAATGTGGCAGGCATAGTAAACATTTTATCAAGAAAATCCGAGAACTTTATGACTGCACCTGCTGAACTCATTATGAACTACTAAGTCAGTGGTATTTCCCAAGTTAATGTTCCGGTGCGTCTTATATATAATGTACATGTAGTGTATATTTCCTGTGGCTGACTCACGCCAATACAGTGGGAAAAGGCACCCCACGACGTATTCGGCCAGCATAGCCTCAGATCAGCGCAGTCTGATCAGGGTATATGCTGTTCGTCATACCGTCACACAAGTAGACATTGGCAAAAGATACCTCATGACGTATACATGCGAGTAGCATAGCCTCAGATCAGCCTACGCAAAAACCGTCACACACGTATACATTTGCAAAATATACCTCACGATTATGCGATCAGCATAGACCCATATCTGCATGCGCATATGCGCAGTCTGACCAGGGTATACGCTGTGCGTTATACCGTCACACAGGTAGAAATTAGCAAAAGGTACATCAGGATTATGCGATCAGCATAGACCCAGATCAGCCTGTGCAGATGCGCAGTCTGATCAGAGGGTATGCGCTGTTCGTTATACCGTCACACAGGTATACATTTGCAAAATATACCTTACGATTATGCGATCAGCATAGACCCAGATCAGCCTGCGCATATGACCAGAGTATACGCTGTTCGTTATATCGTCACACAGGTAGAAATTGGCAAATGGTACATCACGATTATGCGATCAGCATAGACCCAGATCAGCCTGCGCATATGCGCAGTCTGATCAAGGTATATGCCGTTCGCTATTGAGTCACAGCAGCAAATTGTATAACCTTGGTTAAATTAACCACTGGTTAGCTCCTAACCACTGGTTAAATTTAACCAGCGTGGTTAGTTAACCAGACTGGTTAACCATTTGTATAAAACCCGCTAACCATATGGTTAACTAACCAGTTTCTGGAAAATTTAACCACTGGTTAAATTAACCAAACCAGTGCAAGTCGTCCCACAATGCATTGCAATACTAATTCCGGTTCCGAGTATTTTCGCGGCATCTGTCATTGCATCAGAACGGGTTATTGAAAACATAAACACGAATGCCCTCATCTCCTTAAAATATGCCCATAGCGACGTGTTGTGTACAATTAAAAAAGGCGGCTCCCGAGCTAAGTCTTTAAACTCGATTTTAATTTGCTCACAATATGAACAAATTAAAATCGAGTTTAAAGAAGTGGGGGGTGGGGGCCTGGCCCCTCCTCCCGCTCCCCCAATAATTTTGTTAGGGGGGGGGGGGGGGGCTAGCACCCTCAATAATTATGTAATAAAGCACATTTTCTCATCCTCAAACTTGCTGAGAATGCAGGAAATGACGTTTCACGCCTCTTAGATTTAAAATATTTCCTGTGGAGCATGCCCCGCGACCCCCCTAGCAACATCAGGCCCTTTGGCTCCTCAAGACAGGGCACTGAGAATGCAGGAAATTGCGTTTCACGCCTATTAGATTTAAAAATATTACGGGGAGCATGCCCCCGGAACCCCCTAGCAACATCGGGCCCTGTGGGCCCTCAAGACTGGACCCTGAGTATGCAGGAAATGGCGTTTCACGCCTCTTCGATTTCAAAACATTTCGGGGGAGCATGCCCCCGGACCCCCTAGCAACTTCGGGCCCTTTGGGCCCACAAGATTCCCCCCAATCATTTCACGGTTCCGCCGCCTATGTCTTCGAGATGAAACATTCGCAGGTGCGAGTTGAAATCGGGACATAAAATCTGAGTTTGGAAGCAAAATTTACAAATACATGACATTGTACAAACCATAACTTGCATTATAAGTAAACCACATACCGAATCTCAAGTCTCCATCTATCATAGTTGCGAATAGTACAGGGCACGAACATTACACTCGTCTGCTCGTCCTAAAGTATGTAAATGCCTGCAGGACGAGTGGAAATTTCAATTTTTGTAATGTAGATTTTTTAATTTTGCCATTCCGGTCAAAGTAAGGACGAATAAATATTTCAAGAATGTTCGTGCCCTGTAGTAACTTGCAATTTACTCCTGTACCGCCCATCTACGGATGGTAGGGTAGGTAGTAGGTTGCACGAGTTGCTGTTCCCACCAAAATACATCATGTCTATTATGGTTTAAAATGTTTACCTCTGACAAGAAAACATGACGGACGGACATACATGTACGGACGGGAGACGGATGTACGGACGGACATTTGTGACAAACAGAATATACCCATTTTTCCACAAAAAAGTGGGTACAAATTAGTTGCGGGAAGTTACTCTGCAGAATACTCTGCGACGATACAAGAGTATTCTAGAGTTACTTATTGGTACTAGGTACAAATATATGTCACGGTACGTAACTCACTATGGGGAGAAGATGTGTATTCGTGCCCGGATAGCTCACTCGGTTAGAGCGATGGTAGGTAAACCAGATGCCCCGGGTTCGGCCCCGGACCAGTGCACATTTTTCTCGACCTGTGACATAGGCATTGAATTAGAAATATACATTAGTCATTAAATAGGCAAAATCTTTTAAATGTATTAAATAATAATATGTACTCCTGTATCGTATGTACCCAGAGTTATGGTGCATTCCATAGGTTTCCCCTGCAGAGTAGTGAATCAGATCTGATTCGCACTTAACTGTTCATAATATGGTACATTTTATATACTGATTCCACATAAATGAAGGTTAGTATTATGAAATGAACATATTGCAATAGTTATGTCATATAGTTACATATGTAGATTGCATGTTCTGTAAATTTAAGCTAGAATGTCGGTGCCATCCAAAAACTGGATGTACAATTTATGTTGGGGTCCAGTAACTGGAAATGCAATATTTAATTTTCTAGTCCGACTATCTACAATTATAAAATGTATAAGTTACAATTTTGTTTTACTTTCACAATACTTACATTTCTTTCAATTGAAAACTAGATCTACAGAAAATGTGTCACAATTAACAGCTAAAGTGTGAATCAGATATGATTCGCTACTCTGCAGGGGAATCCTATGGAAGGCACCGTAACTCTGGGTACAGACAATACGGGAATATAATGTATTCTGCAGAGTTACTTCCCGCAACTAATGTTGGGTATACAAGCAGTCTATAACAGGGTTGGGGGGGGGGGGCGGGGGGGGGGGGGGGGAGCAGCAATAATTCTGTAATAAAGCACACATTCTCATCCTCAAACCCCCTAGCAACATCATGCCCTTTGGGTCCTCAAGACTGGGCCCTGAGAATGCAGAAAATGGCGTTTTAGGCCTCATAGATTTAAAAAAATCCCGGGAGACCCCGTTGCAATATCGGCGCCTTTGTGTCCTCACGATTGGGCGACCCCCCACCCCCCCCCCCCCTCCCAATAATTTTCCGGTTCCGCCGCCTATGTATAAGGATTGAAACTACAGATATTTGAAAGTTGTGGGGACATAATTCAGTTACAAGCCTTAGCCAGGCTTCTGTAGGTCGGTTAAATTTAACCAGAAAAATCATGGTTAAATTTTAACCAGAGTTTTATACAATCGCTAACCAATAATTTAACCAAATATTTGACCTAACCACGGATTTAACCACGGATTTAACCAGTGGTTGAAATTTAACCCAGGTTTATACAATTGGCCGCAGGTGTATACTTTCTGCCGTCAGCAAAACTATATTTGCCCCTGACGTATTTGTGGAAGTTTGCGATATCGTTCCTTGTCTCAGCCGGCTGCAAATGTATTATTAGTTCTCGATGTGGAGAAATCGCTCTGACGAAATATTATTTTATTGTGGTTTTAAATAGCATACATACGGGCCCCGCAGGGGACATGGATGTTTTTTCATTGTTAAATTGAAGGAACGAATTGTCATTTCGTGGGAAAGAATTGTTAATTCGAGGGAACGAATTGTTAATTCGTGGGAACGAATTGTTAAATTGAGGGAAAAAAATTATTATTTCGTGGGAACGAATTAATAAAATAAATAAGTATACGTCCCCTGCGGGGCTCTGTACATACAGGTAGAAAACTGCGCATAATTATAACGTTTCCGTATAAGTCCAATTTCACGCTCAAATTCATATAGATGGGTTATGTATGGTGATTTTAGAAAGGTTCCCCTTCTGTAACAGAAAACAAATGACTGATTATCTAGTTTCTCATATATTAGACACGATACTGACGTGCTATTTGTTTCAGTCACCTGCGGGCGAAAAGTGTAATTTTTTAAGGCCTCGTCCAGTATTCCCGCGACTTTTCTAAGTTTATATCCCCGATAAATTCCACAAAAAGGCCATTCATTCCTTATAATTCCAGCATTTGAAATAAATTCATCAAGAAAATGTGTTTAATTTCCGTTTTCTTAAGAATTATTTTAACTGCTCTTCACGGTTACGGAAAGTAGTTCGGAATGGGGTTTACTGGGATATAAATGTTGGACTGAGACTTGCTACGGACCAATCAAATGTTAGGGAATTGTGTAAATATTTTTGTGCTGGAATTATCTCCTCATACATGCGGACGAACCGTGATCTAACTTATACATACAAACCATAGTTTTATTAGAACAAGTTCACGTACAAATGTACTCTGTACATGTATTCACTTAGCTTAGCCTCACTAAGGTGTTTGAACACTTGGTCAGTAATGTTGGTGTTATATGGGTATTCTGGTGGATTTGGGTGGATTTCGTGGTTTTGTGTAATTTACATAGTTTTGTGCAACAACTAATGCTCAAACACTACACGCGACAGAAATCGCCAATTATCTACACATTTACCGTTCCGTAAAAATGTAAATGGCTTGATGGGTCGATGTCCTTGCATGTCGGAACCAATCCCCATCCGATAGGACTAGGCAAGCACGAAGTTGTCTTGCACAAGGACAAGCCGAATCGGCCATTCGCAGCGGTTACAAAAGTAATGTTGGTAACAACAATGTACTTCTATTACACTTTAACCCTTATACCGCTACACATAACAATTGTCGTCTACTGTTGCTTTTATATCTTGCCTTATTTTTCAATAAAAACATGGTTTGACAGCACTTCAGAATCATTTCCAATGGAAATGATTCTGAAGTGCTGTCAAAGCGTGTTGTCAATTATGCTAATGTGCTGATAAAGCATGTTTTTGATGATAAAAATGGAAAATAGAAACATTATTATTTTTAAAAGTTGGCGCGAGGTAATTTTTGCATGAAATTATTATTTTTGACATCGTAGCTAAATCCAATCACCTGTACATTTTAGATGCATGCCTGACGTTGCCTGATAATTTTTTAGACATAGCTGTCACAATTGCAGCGTCGTCTTCGGCGTCGGTGTCGGTGTCGGTGTCGTCAACAATGCGGGACGTACATTTTGGACGTAGTCAAATTTCCCATATCTCTTGATCCTTTTTGTCGGATCATTACCAAACTTCATCAAAAGCTTCCTCACATTGATAGCTGTTCACGCACTGTCATTCGGGTGACATTGACCTTCACCTTGGTGACATTAACCTTTGTTGGACGCTCTTTTGGACGTATCCCATTTTGTTTCCCATATCTCTTAGTCGGATCAGTATCACATGCCATTAATATCTTTCTCACACTGATGGCTATCCACCCAATGTCATTCGGGTGGCATTGCCCTTCACATTGGTGACCTTAACCTTTGTGGAACGTAAATTGTGGACGTAGCCAAATTTCCCATATCTCTTGATCCGTCAGTCGGATTATTACCAAATTTCACCAATAACTTTCTCACATTGATGGCTATCCACGCACTTTCATTTGGGATTCCTTGACATTCACTTTAGTCACCTTAACCGTTGTGGGACGTACATTTTAGACTTAGCCAAATGTCCCATATCTCTTGATTAGTCGGATCATTACAAACTTTCATCAACAACATTCTCACATTGATGCCTATCCATCCACTGTCATTAGGGTGACATTGACCTTCACCTTTGTGTCAATAATTTTGTACATACGTCCAAATTTGAATACTTCATGATCCGTTAGTCTTATTATTTACCAAACTTCATTAATAGCTTCCTCGCATCGATAGCTATCCACCCATTGCCTCATTCAGGTGACCGTGACCATAGTAACATTGACTCTCATGTCAATAATTTTTGATTTACATCCAAATGTTGAACATCTCTTGATCCATTGCTCGGTGACATGTGCCTGATTTAGAGTGGAGCCTCTCTAAACCGGACACCCTGGGGACCTCCCAGGGTGTCCGGTTTAGAGAGGTTCCACTATACTTAATCCGTCGGCACGTTGATGGCGATCCACCCAGTGTCATTTGTGTGACCTTGACGTTGGTGACCGTGACCTTCGTATCAATAATTTTGGACTTCCTCATATTGTGACCTTGACCTTGGTGACCTTGAAAGCGGTGGCGATCGCCTCGTTTAGTTGGTGAGACACTCCGCGGCGATGGCCATGTGGTCGTGTTATAAACTACAGTGGAGGACCTCTGTGACATTATGTAAGACGTTACGAAATAATATTGTGAATGTTGTGATATAAATGTGATTGTCAGAATATTTCTCATTATTGAAGAAAATAAATGCTTTGTTTTCCAATTAGCCGTATTGTTTGCCTGTTAGTACATGTACATTAGTAAATAGTGTGTATGTATGTAGTTATATAAAATGTAGATGTATTCATGAACTTTAATTATACAACCTCTCTAAACAGTCAATGTGACTGAT
Source organism: Conchocele bisecta (assembly GCA_029237695.1). Lineage (NCBI taxonomy): Eukaryota > Metazoa > Mollusca > Bivalvia > Lucinida > Thyasiridae > Conchocele > Conchocele bisecta. The sequence goes on along the minus strand of CM055265.1, from coordinate 37,578,767 downwards.
TGAATATTGCTGTAATTTACCGCCAATATTAACTTCAGGTCACAATTTAATACACACCATAAACCGCAATCAAGCAATTTTATTGAATGAGCCCGAGCTGTAGCACAGCACAGGCTCAACCAATAAATATGCTTGTCAAGCAATATTTTGAATAATGAAATGGACACATATTGGTAACGTTAGCACATGTGGTAGTGTAGCGGTTTTACAGTGGAACCTCTCTAAACTGGACACGATGTGTACTTTCCAGGGTGTCAGGGGCCCGTTTCACTAAACTTCATACGACTAAAATGTTCGTAAGTGCAAATTTAGGATCGTCTGAAAATTTCAATTGATGGGTTTACATTTATTGAGCATAGGCTGTGCATGCAGCCTATGCTCAATAAATGTAAATCCAATAATTGTTCACAAGAAAATATTGTTAATGTGAAATTTACAGACTATCATAAATTAGCACTTACGAACATTTTAGTCGTAAGAAGTTTAATGAAACAGCCCCCTGGTTTAATGAGGTTCCACGGTACATCTAACATGTGGCTGTGACTGGAGAAATTGGTCTTCAGGGATTTGTCACCCGTGTAGCTCCTGATCAAGTAGTTCATTCCTGTGGCATGATAACACTCTGTATAGCTGGTTAGAAGTATGACGGGTGTTTCATTGATGGAACGGCGAACCGTCCAGATCCTGATCAGACTGTGCGGATGCACAGGCTGATCTGGATCTACACTGGTCGCAAAACCCATAAGCCCCATTTCTCCCGTCACAGCCACATATATACATCAATTAGTACTCATTGCACTATTTGGTAGGAAAATAGTATCGAAGACCACAAATATAGGGCGCGGTTTGTAGTTCGCTGTCTATTGACATCTAGTGGTTACTAGTACATGAGCAACATCGCGTAGTACGCATAAAGTGGAAAATTGGTATATGAATTGTGTAGGCATATTGGTGTATAGAATATACTGGTACAATCTATTTACAAAACTGACGGAAGTAATATAACATATCATATTCATGAGTTGGGATAGGGATTCAGTATAATTCATCTACGCATATGATACCTTTGGATTGCGTATTTCTTTTATTTACGTTGCGGAAGGACTTTGGCCGCATTTGTTAATATGCTCAGCCTTCAATATCCGAAATGACCTGTTTCATGTTAATCAGACTAATACAATACTATTAGGCATACTGTCACCCACTGTAATTGTCAGGTCATATATGACATCGCCTACATTACCGCCTACAATAGTCATGCCAATATTTGTCAGTTTCTATATTTGTATTTCAAAATACTTGAATAGTGTCCTTGAAATCAGGCATTTTGATTCGCAATCAAGTAATTTGATTGTCTGAGCCTGAACTACAGTTCAGGCTCAGACAATCAAATTACTTGATTGCGAGTTGGCATTGCTAATAGATGTTCATATTTGACAGTTGTTCAGAGTGCGATAGAGTCACACATACTGACATTTTTGCCGTTTATGTAATTTGTTCCTGCCTTATTTTCCAGTAACTATTTCGGATTTCTCTCAAAACTAACAGTTCCAGCCCCACTACGTCATAATGAAATGGTTTCAATCCTTGCAAATGTATGATCCCCAACGACGTTCTTTCTACTTAATGACCCGTTCTATACATGACCATCATTTGATTCAAAGATAATTGGTTCGTAAACGTAGTGGAATTTCTATATAACATATATGTGAACACTGCCTGATTACTGTATTCTATAAGGCACATGGAGTGGCGAACTCGGCCATCTTTGTGTGTTCAAGCCATCCGCCACTTTTACCTGTTCTGGCGTTTGACACAAACCGCAACATGTGAAGCAAACCACTATGATATAATGTAGTTAACCACATGAAGGAAAGCCAGGACGACTGACTCCTATTAATTATATGTCAGTTTCCTGGACAGGTTTGTGCCGGTGTTTGAACAACATGAACCACCATTGTAAATAGCCACAAACACAGAAAATCGCACGGTGTATCACAAAACCACAAAACACATACAATATATACCCAATAGTGTACACTGTTGTTAGCTCAAATCCAATGACATGTCAGCAGTTACCTGAGTGTATTGTCCCTGTTGTCTACTCACCTAAGTAATATGCGAGTAAATGTGGCTTTACCTATGGGTAACACGTACACGAACAATAGGTTGTGTATCAGATTGAAAAGTTTACACATTAACATTTATTTTGAGATTGATAGGAGACATGCGCAGATATCTCGTCTTTTATATAGTTTGCTGGCATAATATGTATAGCACGCTGCTGTCACATATGTCTATGATGTATCGCACCAAATGTCATTTGGTTTACTATCATAATATTTGCTGTATGAGTCTGTGCGATGGCTTGTGCATACACAGATGACGGAGATGGCAACTCAATGTACCATATAGGATACAGAACAAGACAATATTATTAAGCAAGTATATTTTGTTTTCAACATATTTGCATGCATATCTATAGCCGCCATGTTGTTGTTGTTGATACTACAATTTATTCTGTACTTATGTGCACTTACATGTATATACCAATGTGTGTTCAGTAGCCTATTTCACCAACATTGCAAAGTATACTTTTCTAGCAAAGTATACTTTGAGGGAGTAATCATTTATTTTTCCCGAAATGCATTATTTCATATAGAACTAACCACTGCATATATTTGATGATTAAAAGTATGCAGAATTATTATACTGAATTTATTACATTATCACAGCCAAATTGGCTGTGATAATGTAATGAATTCAGTATAATAAAACTTTAAAAAATGATCATAAAATTTAAAATTTCTCCCTCAAAGTATACTTTGCTAGAAAAGTATACTTTGCAATGTTGGTGAAATAGGCTACTGAGATTGTTGCAAATAAAGGCTTTGTTCTGTTCTGCTCTATTCTGTTCTGAGATGTTATGTACGTGCATTTGTATTTTTCACTAAATACTGACCTTATATGTGGCTCTGACTGGGGAAATGGGGCTTATATGTGATAGATGTGACCAGTGTAGATGATAACGAGATGTAGTGTTTGTTAGGCAAGACTTGTATTGCATTGATGTAATGGTAATAACAGTGCAGATCCTGACCATATTGTGCGATGTACAGGCTGGTCTGGATCTGCGCTGGTTGCAAAACCCACACGCTCTATTTATGCCGTCACAGTCACATATATTAACCATTTCATACCAATATATATAACTTGGTATGATCCATGTTAATTTCGGGCGATTACATTAATGAAAAAGGTAGCTATCAAAATCTTAAAAATAATGACAAACATTGTAGATCATGATGAGACGGCTCGTTACGAGCCGGCTCATCTTGATATACAGTGTTTGCAATTGCTCGCTCTACGATCAGTAGGCTTGAAATGGTTATGTAGGTTATCATATATTTTAAGTTAGCATGTTTAACACTTCGATAATACATATATCTAAAAAGCCTTAGTAAGCGGCATAGTAAGCTTTATTTATAAGTTATTTGAATGGCTAATAAAGACATGCATATGGGCGTGTATTCAATCAGGTTTTGCGTCATTCACATGTTTGTGTACCCACGTAGTACGTATGCCAAGTTTACCGACCGCAACATCCTCCGTTTATATTCGATTGTATTGTATTTATCTAAGCAACCCGCCTCAACCCGCACAAAAGCATTCATACTTTCTACTTAATCAGTATGCGGTTGGTGAATGACTTTGTACATTGTGTCTATATGTATGTAGAAACATAACTACAAGGTTACGTGTATTGTAAGTCAATGCAAATTGTAAAATTCAAAAGTTGAGCAAATTAATGTTTTATTATAAAAGTGTGCTTGCCATTTTATGATAATTATATATTTATCTACATTTGTACATGTACTATGGAATAATTATTTTGCTCTGAAAGCACGTGTACTACCTGTATGATTGGGTGCCTGACACCTACGTGGATAATTATACAGTGTACATGTAATTTGCTATTCTGGGGGCCGTTTCACTAAACTTCATACGACTAAAATGTCCGTAAGTGCAAAATTATGATAGTATGTAAATATTACATTAACACTGTTTTCTTGTAAACAATTATTGGATTTACATTTATTGATCATAGGCTGCATTTGCAGCCTATGTTCAATAAATGTAAATCCATTAATTGAATTTACCAGACGATCCTAAATTTGCACTTACGAACATTTTAATCGTACGAAGTTTAGTGAAACGGCCCCCAGGACATCATTTATATGAGACGCAGGTAGAAAAAAGTACATTACGCGGTTTGCGACCAGCGGGGCCCCGGATCAGCTTTCGCATGCACTCGGTTTGCTCAGGGTCTACGCTAGTTACGAACAGTAACTATGGCAATCTACACATGTACCGTCCATAGGTACTGGAGTAGATTACAAGAGTTACTGTTAGCAACTAGGAATACGTTTCAACTGATCGAATATGGTTTATACGCCTCAGCAGCCATGTGAAACAATCTCGAAGTGTTTGGACACATGATGATAAGGATATACACGAGTCATACATGACCTAAGGTTTTCACAAACTTGAGCCTAAATGTGTGGTTTTGACTGGCGAAATGTAGTATTTCCGACCAGTGTATATCCAGATCAGCCTGCGCATCCGCGCAGTCTGATCAGGATATGCACTGATCGCCATTCAGACTGTGCCACATACGTACACACAGGTTTTAACAAACACCTTCGCAATAAATGTTACCTTCCCGTGTTGACTCAAATAATCTTCGGTTGGCTGAAGTTCACTAACGTGCCAGCTTACGAAAAGCTTGATTTGTCAAATGAGCTTAAACCGCTGAAGCGTAACAGAATTTTATTAATATTTACTACAAGTTTCACATACAATACCGCTTGCGCAAATCTTGTCAATATTTGTCAATTTCATTATTTCAACATACTTGAATATGGTATGGAACTTGGCTAAGCCTGAGCTGTTCCACAGGTTCATGATTGTGAAATTCCCGCGTTGACAATATTGATGGTAAAATGTAAATGATTTGATTTAACTACGGCACTGACTCGATGGCCTTACATGTCGGGGCCGACTATTTAAGTCCCAATCCGACTGGACTAGGCTAGCACGAAGTTGTCTTGCCCAAAGACACGTCGAATCGGCCATTCGCAGCGGTGAGAGGTGGGAATCGAACCAGGCGTCTCCTGGTCCGCAGTCCGACGTTCAACCTACTGAGCTAATCTGACCACCTACACAATGTTGACGGTCTTTACACCATTGTACTTACACATCTAGAACACAAAGTGGGTATTTTAGGATGGCGTGCCATCAATATGCAAAATTGTATACCCGATAACGTTTTAGAGTTATCTGCGGGGACATGGATTTTTTTTTATTAATTCGTTCCCACAAAATAACAATTCGTTCCCTCAATTTAACAATTCGTTCCCTCGATATAACAGAATTCAAAATTCGTTCCCAGGAAATGATAATTCGTTCCATCAATTTAACAATTTGTTCCCTCGAATTAACAATTCGTTCCCACAATATAAAAATTCGTTCCCGCGAATTAACAATTCGTTCCCGTGGGAACGAATTGTTATTTCGTGGGAACGAATTGTTAAATTGAGGGAACGAATTCTTAATTCGTGGGATGGAATTGTTAATTCGTGGGAACGAATTGCTAAATTGAGGGAACGAATTGTTTGTTCGTGGGAACGAATTGATAAATTGAGGGAACGAATTGTTATTTCGTGGGAACGAATTAATAAAAAAAAGAAAATTCTACGTCCCCTGTGGGGCTCCGTACATTTCGCATAATGTCCTACAACTGAATTGACATTGGATCACCATATTGCAACATGCACTAGGTAACACCTGCCTGGTGTGATAAGATAACAACAACCATCCCTGATAAGAATTGTGGAGCGCCGTGGCGTAATGGTTAGTGTGTCGGACCACTGATCCAAGGGTCGTGGGTTCGAGCCTGACTAGCGGCGTGCGTTGTGTCCTTGAGCAAGACACTTTATCCACACTGCTCCAGTTCACCCAGCTGTAAATGGGTACCGATAATTCGTAGTTGCTCTGTAAATACGAATTACCGGCTTCTCTCAAAAATCTCTATCTCCGTTCTTTCTCCCATTCTTGGGAGACGGCATGCAAGGTCCTAGAGCCAGTGCCGCCGTTAAATATAAGCAAACAAACTGATAAGAATTGTGAATAGGATACGAATTGTGAATGAAAATGTACACTTGTGACCGCCACCGGAGCTTCATGTTGAGTGTATCATCCGGTTAAACAGCTCATCTGTACATGCACTTATAGCATCATTTCAAAGCTTTAACTCAAAAATAGCATTCATTGTCCATTGTTGGACTATCCACTTAAAGGTACACTGTTCTTTATAGGAATTAAATAAGTTTATAATTGTGTCACTATTCCACCAGTTCTACGAATTAAGAGTGCCCGCTATGCAGATATAATCATTTAGTAACATATATTTTACTGATAGTGACGTGCGGTGGTATTTTCATATGCAAATGAGGCATGATATTATTTAATTATTTATACGAATTAAATGCGTCACCTGAACAAATAATATTTTCGACAGATTATAAAATATGAACATTGCACATCAAAAAATAAATACAGAGAATAAATAGTAATGTCAATTAACATTTTAAGGAAACACGGTTATCGCCCCTGATATCAGTGTGGAAATATACGTCTGATATACAATGTATAATAATGCCAATCAATACGTGGGGTAATGGTGAATGAATGTTTACTTTGCCAGAAAATGTATCTGATATAATTATAAAGAACATTTTGTGTCTACTGAGTGGGCATGTACCTTTAATAAGAAGATGTTAATTCTTGTTAGAGTTGAACACTACTGGCAATCAATGTAGATTCTGATGAGACGGCTCCTTAGGAGCCGCCTCATCTGAATCTACAGTGTTTGTACATGTTTTGCTTTATATTGTGCATGGTGAAAGGTTTAACCCTTTCAACCCTAAGGAACTGGAATGGACTGTGATAATTATGCTAATGTTCCGACCAATCCAATGGTCACAAAATGATTTTCAGATTCGTCCATTTATGAAAAGGGGGTGTTTTTGTTCTCAAAAATATTAAAATTACTTTCAAAAAATGCAGATCCTGATGAGACGGCTCGTTACGAGCCGGCTCATCTGGATCTGCACTTTTTGCATAAACCGCTATAGCGGGATTTCGGGTTCAAAGGGTTAACCATGGTGAGATTTGCTAGAAGCATGGCGTGTGTTTCACTGACTAAAATAAATCGATGCAGACCCTGATCAGACTGCGTGGATGCGCAGGCTGGTCTGTGTCTACACTGGTCGTATATGCTTATGTTGCATAGCAAGCTCGATTTCTCATTCCACGGTCATATTCTAAGTGCGGTTTGAACCGGAATCCACTGAGATCCGATTGTTTTCTGGTAAGCTAAAGTTCGCATGCACTTACTGTGTATGTTGGCTATCGGCTGACACAATGGCCCTTACAATGTTGGAGACCCCCCCTGTGGTGTGAAATCTAGAGTGTATCATTACTACTAGATAGCGATGATGTGAGCATACGTATACATTTCACACCTAACTATATAACATGGTACGTTCCTTGTTAATGTTGTACTATTCCATTAAAGGTACATGCCCAGTTAGGAGGCAATACATGTTCTTTATAGGAATTAAATAAATGTATAATTGTGTCACTATTTCGCCAGTTCTAACAATTACGAGTGCCCGCGATGCAGATATAATTATTTAGTAATAGTTATTTTACTGATGTTGACTCACTGTGGTATCAGGCTATTTTCATATTAAATATATTGGTTTAATTATTTATACTAATTAAATGCGACATGTAAGAAAATAATATTGTGTACAGATTGTGAAGTATGATCATTGCATATCAAAACATAAATACACAGTATAAACAGTAATGTCCGTTAAAATTTTAGAGAAGCACGGTTATCGCCCCTGATAACAGTGTTGAAATTTACATCTGACATAAAATGTATAATAATAATGCCAATCAATACGTGGGGTAATTAATGGTGACTGGTGTGCCAGTAAATGTCATATCTACATAATATACAAAACTATCTGTATCCCTATATATATAACCTATTGAGTGGGCATACACCTTTAATATAATAAAACAATGCGTATTGGTTCAGAATATTAAACAAATAATTCGCAACACTGCAGATCCTGATGAGCCGGCTCGTTTTACGAGCCGGCTCATCTGGATCTACAGTGTTTGCAAATGTTGACTTTCTGGTCTATGGGGTCAAACCTGCTTAGCTGTATAACTGTACTCGCTATCTGAATCTACACCGGCTAAACTATATAAGTAGTCGTTTTTCTTGTAGTATGCGGATCAGTAGTTAGTACGTACTTAGAGGTTAGTTAAGCATATCGGTGAATGTAAAATACTATCGTCCAAATACTATTTTGGAATTTCCTAAAATTGATCAGTGTATAATTTAGTCAATGTTGGTTTCCTGCATGTACCGGCGTTGTCACATAGGTGGGTATATGCATGTCCACCAAACCCATAACACAAGAGTAACGCGAGTGGAAACTAAGCAACGCCCAGTTATGGTGGCTGATTAGGGACATTTCGCCTAGTCGTTCCGTCGCCACGAAGTTTATCGCTCATTCGCGGCGACGGAGCGATAATTATCGCTCCTTCGCGGCGAAGGAGCGACGAGACGAAGTTTAGTATCCTTAAACTTCGCTTCGTCGCTTCGTCGCTTCGTCGCTTCGTCGCCCCGTCGCTCAGTCGCTTCGTCGCTCCGTTGCTTCGTCGCCACGACGGAGCGATACTTATCGCTTCTTCGCGGCGACGGAGCGATAAACTTCGTGGCGACGGAGCGATAAACTTCGTGGCGACGGAGCGACGGAGCGACGAGGCGAAATGTCCCTAATCAGCCACCATACCCAGTGGGTGAATCAAACCACAGTACCCACGCTGTTCTGTATGGTACTCGATAAAGTGAGTGCCTCGGATGATGTCTCAGATGTACACATGTTTTCCCTTTATACACAGCAAATAACACATAAATTAATCGTACCATTTTATTTGCTCACAGTCCCAAAGAAAAGCATGCGGTATATTCGTTTACATGCTATCAGAAACTGTGTTAAGTATGGGAGATAATTTGGCTTGGTATAATTTGGAATTTTCGCCATTATACTAGTTAAGAAAAATGTGAAATTTAGTTAATTTTGGTTGTCAAATGATAATACTATACCAAATTTAGAAAGAAGTTCCAACTATTAACACTTATGTCACTAATTTAACTTAAATACAATAATTTAGTAAACAACGATTGCAAAACATGATTATAGATATTGAAAAATAACTAGCATTGCAAACGCTAGTTATTTTCAGTATTATCAACAATTATTCTACAAATCCCCATTGTATTACAGGGCCCCGTTTCACCAGACGATCCTACATATACACCATCTGGGCTGGTTTCACTAAACTTCGTACGACTAAAATGTTCTTAAGTGCAAATTTAGGATCGCCTGGAAATTTCAATTTATGGATTGACATTTATCGAGCATAGGCTGCATATGCATGCAGCCTATGCTCGATAAATGTAAATCCAATAATTGTTTACAAGAAAATATTGTTAATGTGAAATTTACATTTATCATAATTTTGCACTTACGAACATTTTAGTCGTACGACGTTTAGTGAAACTAGCCCAGATGGTGTATATGTACAAGTTGGTTCATAAATACGATATACATCTACAATTAAATGTGTATCTGTGAAAACATAATCCGTTGTATATTGTTTCTGGCAGTTATACATATTCGGTTTCCAAATGGCCACTATTCAAATGCTGATTTATTGAATCAAAGCAATATTGGCAACTTATTGGAGGCCACAGTATAAAGAAACTCGTATCAAGATTGTCTTATTGATAATAAGAGTTTGGTTTTGTGCTGATTTCTTAAGTTATTGAATCAAAGCAATATCCGCAACTTATTCAAGGTGTATACTCACGTGGTTACAACAACAAAATCAATGGCTGAACTGAAAGTGTTGAAAGCGCGCCCACTCCAAAGTAAGTATTATTTGATATTTTCTTCATAGGCAACGGATTTTGATGAAATATGGCGCAGTAAACGCGTCGTCTTCGTTAGCTGCAATTTGGTTGTCCCGGGAGTTCGGCACATACTTATGTCGTTTTTTGCGAAGAATCGATTTCCGTGTCAGTAGACACGGAAATCGATTCTTCGCAAAAACGACAGAAGTTTTGGCCAAAGTACCAAGACCAGGTGGGGAGTGGGGTTTGTGCTGATACGTCTCTAAAGTTTAAGGAATACAATCATGGGTTGTTGCGTTTACTGTAATCGACAATACTTTGATATGTTTAAAGTGCGTGGAATCCGAAGAGGACTCCATGCACTTTAAACAGACCAACTGATTTCCATACTGCAGTAAACGCAACAACCCATGTTTTATTACTTATATTTACATTGCATTTCGGATAGTTTAAAACATGTATGATTTTTTGAAACCCCCGGTTTTTGTTAACGGGGTTTACCAAAACCAGGGGATTACACAAACCAGCTCTACAGATGTCAACCAACTTTAACAAATCAACAACGTCGCGCCACGTTAAGTGGAGCTAATGTAATGTACTGGGGTATACACGAATTGAAGGACATTGTAAATATAACTCTGTAAATCTACTTCATCTTATACCGAGGCTCTCCAGTAGTGACTGTAGTTTTTTTCAGTTCAGTATGACTGTACATGCAATCACATGTTATGTCGTTGGAGATGTGTTTACATTGTGAAAGGTATATATATCGATCAATATGCACATTCAGGCCAAGTACGCTTGTCAATGGGTAATCTGACGAACGCTGTATATAGTCTGATCAGGGGGCCGTTTCACGAAGCTTTGTAGAACTAAAATACGTTCAAGTTACCGAATTTGGCCTCCTATTTGGGTTTTCCCACACATAAATCCAACAGTTGCTGTATGGAAATAAAGTCAAAACAAAAACACAATTTATTCCACACACACTTCGAAACTGTTTGAATTCATTTTGGTACAAAAATCACATTGCGATTAAGATGTAAATATCAAGACTTGAGATGTATCTATTAGGCAGTATATGTTAGTTTTGTGTACTAAATCAGTTGCCAAACATGTTTTTGTGTTTGAAAAAATCGGAAAATTGTAATACTGAGCCGTTCAGGGCCGTTAAGTGTAACTTTAGGATCGTCTGGAAAATTCACATTAGCAATGTTTTCTTGAAAACAATTATTGGATTTACATTTATTGAGCATAGGCTGCATATGCAGCCTATGCTCAATACATGTAAATCCATCAATTGACATTTACAGACTATCATAATTTTGCACTTACGAACATTATAGTCGCACGAAGTTTAGTGAAACGGCCCCCAGATTTCGCACCGTCACAGCTATATTCGAATACTCCTTTTGTGTGCTGTATGGAAATAAAGTCAAAACAAAAACACAATTTATTCCAATAATATTTATATTCTTTCAATTAGTCTATAGTTTAACGTATCCACCGCACTAGACAGGTAAGACAACACGAGCACCAAATCACCGAATATATCATATACATAAATTAGTCATAGTTATAGTTCACATATTGAATGTTTCGTAAAACTTTCGATCGAGCGGTAGCCATCCAGAAATTAGTTTTATTAAAATGTCAATATGTGAACTATAATTGTCTTATTGTTTTGTCCGCCCCATCGCGTGGCATGTGGAGCACCGCTAATAAAAGTCCTTCCAAATTACAATAGTATTGCGTGATTGGCGGCTACACACCGAATCGGTTCGCGTCCGAACCGGTTCGCGTCTCAGGAAATTACGTCAACAACGCTATCAAGTATAGGCATTACTATATTTATTGTTTGCCATGTTTCTCGACCAATGAAAGCACATCATTTCATCTCAATGAATCGCCTATTCCGAAGCTTTCATCATTATCCAGTAAATGTTTTAATACGTACAAAGTTATATTTATAACGCGAGGTTCCGCCTTGTTGACGTAATATTACGAAACATGCAACAGGTTACCGCATGTGCATGATCCATTCAGTGTCGAACTGTCAATCACGTACTAGTATCCCAATTTGAAAGCGCGTTTAGGGGCGGCGATACATTCAAACGGACATGTGCATGCAGCGGAGCGGGCCAAACAATAAGGCAGGTATAGTCCACATGCATGTATAAAGTACATGGTTATATGTATAACCATAAAACTACCGCTCGCTCAAAATTAAAGTATTGCAAATTCAATATGTGAACTATAACTATTGCTAAATATGTAATATGTGAACTATAAACATTGTATTGTTTGGGCTGTTCCTTCACGTGCACATGTTTAATTGAATGTAGTCCCGCGACTAAACACGCTTTCGAACTGCGATACCATGATGTGGCTGACAGTCTGATACCACAGCTGTGTGTAGATACATGTAGGGTAACAGGCTGCGTGTCACGTGAACTTCCGACAACAAAGCGCTGGTTATAGATATAACGTTGTATGTATTGTGAACAATTAATGATTAATTTAATGCCCCTTCACATTACATGCACCAGTAAGGAGTACATGTAAGCAGAGCGTAATTTGGTTAAGGTGCGTAATTTGACCAACTTGGAGTGAAATTTTGTTATTTCTTCATCAAAAATGGCAAGTTGGGAGTGCTTTAGAATCGTCTCATTGAGACGATTCTAAAGCACTCCCAACTTGCCATTTTTGATGGAGAAATAAGAAATTTACCTCCAAATTACGCACCTTAACTGGCGATCTGCATGTAAGTACGTAGTATAACTATTGTTTGTTGTGGAATGATCATACAGTACCACATTTTAAAAAAGAATAAGTATATTGTAAACACGGTTGTAATTAAACAAAAGTAGTAACCATCAACAGCAGAAAAACGAGCGCTCACGATGGTGGCTGTACCAAAGCGGAGTCTACATATTATTGGATCGGCATGTCGTTGCTACGGAGGCCCATTAGGGCCACTTCACTTTTTTTTAATTTCCATTTATTCAAGATGTTTTCTTGAATTTTCAAGATCTTTTCTTGAATATGTTTTCTTGAATTTTCAAGATCTTTTCTTGAAAATTCAAGAAAAGATCTTGAAAATTCAAGAAAAGAACTTGAAAATCAAGAAAACATCTTGAACATTCAAGAAAAGATCTCGAAAATTCAAGAAAAGATAAAAAAAAAGTGAAGTTGCCCTAATGGGCTTCCGTTCGTTGCCACTCCGTTCTATAAAGTGTATATCAGTTATTAGTTGCGGCCAAGTAACTCTTGCAAAACTCCCATGGGAGTTTCGCAAGAGTTACAGCCCGCAACCTGTCAATGTATTATTAAATATAAAACATAAAGCTAAACACACAACTTCAACCGCGGGTGTCTTCCGTGACGTCAATCTCCGTGACGCCGGTGACGTCGCTGATCTGTTTACACTGGAAGTTGGCAATGATCTCCTTGCGACCCAGACGTCGCGGCTTCATCTGCACCGTCTCGCGAATCTCTTCACCGGGCAGGATGGACTTTCTGCAAACATGGAACATTTCTCTGTGCTACATTGCAAGCTATAACAGTGAAACCTCTCTAAACCGGACACCCTGGGGAGGTCCCCAGGGTGTCCGGTTTAGAGAGGGTTCACTGTTGTAATTAAGCACTCCATTAACGGTTTTTGTCAATTTCAATCAAGAAAAGACAGGACAATGAAAGACTCCACTGTAGTAGTATGTGCATGGATTTATCTGTGAGAGAAAACCCGTAATTGTCAAGTTACAAATAATACACCTTGAAGAGAACACCCGTAATCACCCGCGTGCACTCCCCCGCAGTCGTTATGAAATGAGCATCGCCCACAACAAATTATACGCAAATGGAAATGCCCCTGATACATTATACAAATGTAAAATGCATTTTTGTTCGAAACTGTTGTTCAGTTCAGAGCACAGGTTGAAGTAACGGACCAAGGTCTATACATAAATTAAATATACATAAAAGCATCAATAAGTGAGAAAACAAATAAGCTACATGTAGTATTTTTTACTCCATCTTATAATTATAACTTTTTGTTTACCTTATTTTGTTTCCACATATTGATGCTTCTATCTATATTTAATGTATTTATGAACCTTTGTCCGTTACTTCAATCTGTGGTTCAGATATGTTATAACATGATATTCCATTGTAATTGTTTGAATAGCTTGATATAATACACCCGTGTACGCCGGCTCTGCGTAAACAATTCGTTCGCTTCGCTTACTTATTGTTTGCGCGGAAGCCGACGTTACACTCGTGTATTATTTCACACTATTCAAATAAGCACGATGGAATATACTCTATTTACTTTACTGCAAACATGAAACAATAATTCCAGCACAAAAATATTTACACAATTCCCTAACATTTGATTGGTCCGTAGCAAGTCTCTGTCCAAAATTTATATCCAAGTAAACTCCCATGCCGAACTTAAGAAAACGGAAAATAAACACATTTTCTTGATGAATTTATTTCAAATGCTGGAATTATAAGGAATGAATGGCCTTTTTGTGGAATTTATCGGGGATATAAACTTGGAAAAGTCGCGGGAATACTGGACGAGGCCTTCCGGCCTTCGTCCAGTGTTCCCGCGACTTTTCCAAGTTTATACCCCGATACATTTGGCCACAGGTAGCCACATACGGGTATATAAGAATAGTTCGTATAGGAGACACACCATGCGATTTTATACCTTCGGACATCTGCGTAATTTCATGAAATACGTTTACAAAATTTACAATATTTTCCGTAAATGGCGTCAAAAGTTGACAGAATTTTCAGTGTACATGCGGATTCAGGAGTACAAACTCGCATGGCGTGTCTCATATGTGTCTGTGACTGGAGAAATGGGGCTTATGAGATTTGTGAGCTCAAGATCAAATAACAAACTCCTGTAGCCTGATAACATGGCAGCCGTTTCATCGTCGGAATAGCGAACAGTGATGACCCTGATCAGACTGTGCGGATGCACAGGCTGATCTGGATCTACACTGTCCGCAAAACCCATAAAAACAATTTCTCCAGTCACAGCTCGACTAAATATATAACTTTATCCCGTCAACACAGTGTGTATGTGCCGTGAAACACGGTACCGTGAAACAATTTTGATATCCTGTCAATACGACCTAATCACTGCGTATGAATATGTGCGGTGGCTGGGGTTAGTTTTTTTTGCATTTTAAAGCTATTTGTAGGTGTTGACGGGATAAATAGAATAGTAGGTTAGTGCCGTGAATTGGAAAACATATCTGGCGCGGCACGGAAACGGGATGTGCTCGGCATAGCCTCGCCCATCCCGTTTCCTAAGAACCTTGCCAGATATTTTTTCCCATTCACGGCACTAACCTACTATTCTCTATATAATATACAATTTCTCCAGTCACAGCTAGATATACTGTGTATAAAACGTTTTGTTATGAGGAGAGTTACATCTAGCAAATCGTTATCAATCCACATTACCATGAATCGACACATCAATATCACGTAGCGAATTTCAGTGATACTGACTCATGGGTTCGTTGCGTTTGTAAATAATTTAGGTATATTTTCCCTTTACAATGGTGCCACATTTCTGTCGTCATCTATTAGCAGCATGATAACGTGATAGGTACATGTAAGTCAAATACACCCGTTTGACTAAACTTCGTACGACTAAAATGTTCGTAAGTGCAAATTTAGGATCGTCTGGAAATTTCAATTGATGGATTTACATTTATTGAGCATATGCTGCATTTTCAAATCCAATAAATGTTTACAAGAAAATGGTGTTAATGTGAAATGTACATCATACTTTTGCACTTACGAACATTTTAGTCGTACTAAGTTTAGTGAAACGCGCCCCTGGGGGCCGTTTCACTAAACTTCTTACGACTGAAATGTTCGTAAGTGCAAATTTAGGATCGTCTGAAAATATAAATTGATGGATTTACATTTATTGAGTATAGACTGCATATGCAGACTATGCTTAATAAATGTAAATCCAATAATTGTTTACAAGAAAACATTGTTAATGTGAAATTTAAAGACTATCATAAGTTTGCACTTACGAACATTTCAGTCGTACGAAGTTTAGTGAAGTTTAAGAAGTGCGTATTACTAAGTGCAAAACTAAAATGTACAACAAAGATCGATTCAGTAGAATATTTTAGGAAATATTTGGGGAATTTGCTCCGATTTAACCCTTTCAACCCTAAGGAACTGGAGTGGACTGTGATATGCTAATGTTCCGACCAATGATTTTCAGATTCGCCCATTTATGAAAAGGGGGTGTTTAAGAAATATTCAATTACTTTCAAAAAGTGCAGATCCTGATGAGACGGCTCGTTACGAGCCGGCTCATCTGGATCTGCACTTTTTGCTTAAACCGCTATAGCGGGATTTCGGGTTCATAGGGTTAATGACCCCTATACGTAGGTGGGAAATTGTAACAATAAGGAACCACATTAAGGTCCAACTATATACCTGATCATTGTTTGAATCAAAGATAATTGCTTCTTAAATGTGATGGCATATATGTATAACATATATGTGGACACTGCCTTGTTACTGTATCCTATACGGCACATAGCGTGGGCAAGTCGGCCATCTTTGTGTGTTCCAGCCAACAGCCAGTTTCACTTGTTTTGTCATTTGACAAAGAACTCTAAATGTGAAGTAGAATATAAGATATAATGCAGCTAATCACATGTAGAAAAGCCAGGAGAACGGACTCCTATCAATCATATTACACCAATCTGTCAAATATGTCAGTTTTCTGGACAGGTTTGTGCCTGTGTTTTTAACAACATGAACCACCATTATAAATAGCTTCAGACACAGAAAATCGCACAGTGTAACACTTTTACCTGGCAACCCACACAACACATACCATATATACCCAGTACTGTACTCTGTTATTTGCTATCAACTCCAGTGACATGTAAGCAGTTACCTGAGTGTATTGTCTCTGATGTCTACTCACCTACTATGCGAGTAAATATGGCTTTACCTATGGGTAACGTGTACAGTAACATAGGATGTGCATCAGATCGGAAAGTTTACACGTTGACATTTATTTTGATGGGAGAAATGCTCTGATATCACGTCTTTTGTATAGTTTGCTGGCATAATATTTATGGCCCGCCGTTGTCATATCTGTCTATTATGTATTGCACCAAATTTTATTTGGTTTATTGTCATATTATTTGCTGTACGTGTCAAACGCACGAAGTGGTGAAACTGTACGATGGCTTGTACATACACAGATAGCGTAGATGGCAACTCAGTGCTCCATATACTATACAGTAATCAGACAATATTCACATATCGATGGTCTAGTAACATAAGGTCGTAACTGCTATGCTTTAGCATAGCAGTTACGACCTTATGTTACTAGACATCGATATGTTATATTCATATATCGCATTACTCTTATGAAGCAATTATCATTGAAGTCAAATGTATCTATCTATAACCTAATACCTAAATATACAGAAATCTTCGTGCGAACATTTTTACCGTACGAGGTTTAGTGAAACGGGCCCCAGGAAATGAAAACTGTCGTCAAAAACATGGTCTGATGACAACAAACGACAATATAAAATAATCAGCAGACGAACATATTTAATTCAGCATTGCATGGGTTAACTATAACTTTTATAATTAAATTCAGCATTGTGTGTGCTTCCGTACAATGTGATCATGGTCGGCACTGTTTGCCATTCTATGAAGAAAATCCACGATATTATTCTAATAAGCGATATAGATCATTATGTGGCTCATGGGTGTGCGTGCTAGTGTGTGCTATTAGATCAGGAGTTTCCTGATCACACATCTACGGAAGCACATCAGGGCCACTTCACTCTTTTTGATTTCCATTTATTCAAGATCTTTTCTTGAATTTTCAAGTTCTTTTCTTGAATTTTCGAGATATTTTCTTGAATTTTCAAGATACTTTCTTGAATTTTCGAGATCGTTTCTAATAAAGGATGTTTCAAGATATTTTCTTGAATTTTCAAGATGTTTTCTTGAATTTTCAAGTTCTTTTCTAGAATTTTCAAGATCTTTTCTTGAAAATTCAAGAAAGGATCTTGAAAATTAAAGAAAAGAACTAATTCAAGAAAAGATCTTGAAAATTCAATAAAATATCTTGAATAAATGGAAATTAAAAAAAAGTGAAGTGGCCCTAATGGGCTTCCGTACACTTCGCATAAGTCCTATGGCTCATAGGAAGTAGCGGTTGTCGTGGAATTCCGACCGGGCGATAAAGCTTAGATCCGCGACAGAGCAATTGACAAGCTACCGAAAACACACTATTATGAATAAATGATATACATTTGGTCACTGTCCGTGTTTTCCGAGTGATCTTCTACTTTCCACCATCCAATCGTGTTATAAGTGTGACGTCACTGTTGTTATTGTCAACCAACATAAACAACACACATCGACATTGGCGTACACCTTTGTTTAAGCAGGGAACAAATATTAGAATTATACTATCGATTGTTCATGTTGACATACGAGTCACATGTGCGCAATCGTTTAGCGGTAATAACTAGTTTGGAGTAATGTATCGGTCATAGAGCCGTTAATGGGAAAACATATCTGGCGCGGCACAGAAACGGGATGGGCTCGGCCGAGAGCCTCGCCCATCCCGTTTCTGTGCCGCGCCAGATATTTCCCCCATTTATGGCATTAACCTACTATTCTATTTATCCGTCCTCAAAATCGGAGAATCGACTAGTATGACAACCGCACACAATTCATACACAGTGATTAGGTCGTATTGGCAGGATATCAAAAATGTTTCACGGCACCGTGTTTCACGGCACATACACACTGTATTGACGG
Organism: Conchocele bisecta; assembly: GCA_029237695.1. Taxonomy (NCBI): domain Eukaryota; kingdom Metazoa; phylum Mollusca; class Bivalvia; order Lucinida; family Thyasiridae; genus Conchocele; species Conchocele bisecta. Next base: position 37,559,854 of record CM055265.1, on the reverse strand, counting down.
TATACATTCAACTCAGGCACCACAATTGAAGTGTTACAACTTTATAACACGATACAATAACATACAAGTATCGTCTATCACCAGTATAGTTGTCCAAGGTTGTAGCCCTAACAGTCATGAAAAATTTCTATAATACTTATTGTTTGCCCTAGTTTCTCGACCAATGAAAGCATAGCGTTTCGTCTTAATTACTCCCATATTGCAAGTATGTCGCCAATATTTATTAAATGTACTCATTAATTGTTCCAAGAAGTAAATAGAGGATATTCATATTTTTGCAACGAATATGACATATACACCACGAGATGAACATATATGTTATATTCGTTGCAAAAATATGAATATTCTATTTATTACATGTATATACCGCTCCATGGAAATTAACAGTTTTTTAGACTGTATACGGTAATGAATGTGCATTATTTGCAGTCCGGTACTGCAGGTGCGCGTTATGAATATCGATAGCGGAAGTAGTCGTATTTATTGTTTATTTCATCGATGAGAACATGTGACTTTTATTTACATCGTATGACTATGTATTTCATGGGTAGGTATACAATAAAACGTTATATTTAGAACCAGACATCACGGCCTTGTTGTCAGAAATACATGTGATGCGTATCCTGTTCAGTAGCCTATTTCACCAACAAGGCAAAGTAAATGTATATTTTTCTAACAAAGTATACTTTGAGGGAGAAATTTTTAATTTCGGGATAAATTTATTAATTTTTATTATGCTGAATTTATTACATTATCACAGCCATTTTTATGGTGGCTGATTAGGGATATTTCGCTCGTCGCTCCGTCGCTCCGTCGCTCCGTCGCCACGAAGTTCATCGCTCCTTCGCGGCGACGGAGCGATAATTATCGCTCCTTCGCGGCGACGGAGCGATAATTATCGCTCCTTCGCGGCGAAGGAGCGACGAGACGAAGTTTATTGTCCTTAAACTTCGCTTCGTCGCTTCGTCGCCCCGTCGCCCCGTTGCTCCGTCGCTTCGTCGCTCCGTCGCTCCGTCGCTTCGTCGCCACGGCGGAGCGATAATTATCGCTTCTTCGCGGCGACGGAGCGATAAACATCGTGGCGACGGAGCGATAAACTTCGTGGCGACGGAGCGACGGAGCGACGGAGCGACGGAGCGACGGAGCGAAGTTTAAGGACACTAAACTTCGCCTCGTCACTCCGTCGCTCCGTCGCTCCGTCGGCATGAAGTTTATCGCTCCGTCGCCGCGAAGAAGCGATGATTATCGCTCCGTTGCTTCGTCGCCACGAAGTTTATCGCTCCGTCGCGGCGAAGGAGCGACGAGGCGAAGTTTAGTGTCCTTAAACTTCGCTCCGTCGCTTCGTCGCCCCGTCGCTCCGTCGCTCCGTCACTCCGTCGCTTCATCGCTCCGTCGCTCCGTCGCTCCGTCGCCACGACGAAGCGACGGAGCGAAGTTTAAGGACACTAAACTTCGCTTCGTCGCCCCGTCGCCCCGTCGCCCCGTCGCTCGTCGCTCCGTCGCTCTGTCGCTTCGTCGCTCGTCGGTCCGTCGCTTCGTCGCTCCGTCGCGTTCCGGTCACGGTATACGTATAAAACAGAAATAAAGATTACCACCTTTTAATCATGTAAACATTTAATTGCTGCATACACATGTGTTCTCAATGCGCATGCGTGACCGGAACGCGAAGGAGCGACGAATTAATGCATTTCAAGAAAAACAAATGATTACTCCCTCAAAGTATACTTTACTAGAAAAGTATACTTTGCAATAATGTGGGTGAAATCGGCTACAGATGTGTGCTTCGGTGCCAAACAGCCAATATCGTAGTGGTATCGCACTTCGAAAGCAAGTTCATGGGAGGGGGGGGGGGGGGGGGGGGGGGGGGGGGGGTGTTACACTCTACATTCTACGGAGTCCCGGAGAAGATGTTTTTTTTGTTTATTAATTCGTTCCCACGAACTAACAATTCGTTCCCTCAATTTAACAATTCGTTCCCACTATATAACAATTCGTTCCCACGAATTAACAATTCGTTCCCTCGAATTAACAATTCGTTCCCACTATATAACAATTCGTTCCCTCGAATTAACAATTCGTTCCCACGAAATGACAATTCGTTCCCTCAATTTACCAATTCATACCCTCGAATTAAGCATTCGTTCCCATGATATAACAATTCGTTCCCACGAATTAACAATTCGTTCCCGTGGGAACGAATTGTTATTTGGTGGGAATAAATTGTTATTTCGTGGGAACGAATTAATTACAAAAATAATTATACGTCCTCTGCAGGGCTCCGTAACATTCAGACATGTACACGCGAAGGGGCTGGACAAACAATAAGATAATTATGCTCGCTCGAAATTAATTGAGCAAAATTTCAATATATGAACTATAAATAGTACTTACTTGACTTTGATGGAGGCGATCCTCTGCATGCCCGGGGCCTCTATACTGATGTGTCCACTGGTCATCGGTACGGCCAGAGGGTTGACCAGTTTCACCAGGATATCGAACGGTTTGCCCACGTGGGCACTGCCCTCTGTCTGTAGATAGACATAGAACATATTGTGCCTACTGAGTGGGTATATACCTTTAAAAGTAAGCTACAGCTCAGGCTCAGACAATCAAATTGCTTGACTGCGAGTCGGCATTGTCAATATGTGTTCAGAAATGTTAACAATTATATTGGCAAGATTAACGCAGGCGGTTGTGTAGAAAGGAAGAGACGATATATAGAGAATAGTAGGTTAGTGCCGTGAATGGGAAACAATATCTGGCAAGGCTCAGGAAACGGGATGGGCGAGGCTCTGCCGAGCACATCCCGTTTCTGTGCAGCGCCAGATATTTTTTCCCATTCACGGCACTAACCTACTATTCTATTTATCCCGTCAACACCTACAAATGGCTGTAAAGTGCAAAAATAGTATTGACTGGATATCAAAAATGTTTCACGGCACCGTGTTTCACTGCACATATGCACTGTGTTGACGGGATAAATCCATAAGGAGCCACAATACCTTAAGTTCTAGATGCGGTTTCTCGATCCACAGGGAGTCGTGGACGATGAAACGTTGGGACGTCTCCTTGACCGTTGCCATGACGTAGATGTTCACGTGACTGTCGGCGTCCACGCCCCCTAGATACTCGCCACACTTGACGGCCAGCGACACCTGCGACTCTGTAACCATGGTAACGTAAATCACGTTTTTTTGTGTCCTATATACAGTGGAGCCTCCTCTAAACCAGACAGTCTGGTTTTATTTAGAGAGATGTCGGGTAATTAAGCTATTGAACCCGAGGCCCGCCATAGCTGGGTTTCAAGCAGTGCATATCCACTTATAGTTCAAATGGTTCTGGGGGCCGTTTCACTAAACCTCGTACGACTAAAATGTTCGTAAGTGCAGAATGATGATATTCTGTAAATTTCACATTAACGCCTGTTTTCTTGAAAACAATTATTGTATTTACATTTATTGAGCATAGGCTGCATATATATTTGTCATACCGCAGATAAGTTTCTCGGCTTTTGATTGGCTAGCTTGCCTGGTCATATATATTATATGACCTGCCAAGGCCGTCGACATACAGGAATTGCGATTCCCCTCCGGCGCCTCGTGTCCAATGAAAACACATTTTGCAAGCGTCTACCGATTGCGAATTGTATTCCTCACTAAACACAATAAAACCCCGAATTGATCAATACAAATTGTACACTCAAAACCAGTCATTTATTGTTTATTCTTCGCTGATCAAAATATGAGCGAAAAATTAGCCAAAATAACGAAAATTGCTTTTCAAATCTCCACAAGCTTGCCTTCGTGACACGGCTATATTTAGGTCACAAACTATGGGTTCCACGCACGAAACCGCGGCGTAACAATGACAGCGAATGTTTGGGAATCAGTGCATTATTCTAGAGGCGCCAAAGGGAGAGCAGATCGATAGAGCAGTGGAATATAAATTATATTACACGATATAAAAAAACTGTCATAAAGTCGTTTTCGATGGATTTCTTACTCCATATTTAGTTTGTTTTCGTTTATTAAAAAAACAAAATGTTCATTTACGCCTTTATATTAAGACTGACGGTAGAAAATCGAATCTCGGATTATGTTTCTTCCTGAACAAATGCAAATATCAAAAGAAGAGATATGTTTTTACGGCCAAATACAGGATCTGCGGTATGACAAATACGTTATTGTGATTCTACACAGGCTATATGGTGTAATATTGCCCGTCTGAAGGTATGTTCACCTATCGCCTCGGGTGAACATACCTCCAGACGGGCAATATTACACCATATAGCCTGTGTAGAATCATAATAACTTATAATATTTACGAACATTTTAGTCGTACGATGCTTAGTGAAATGGGCCCCAGGAGAATTAATACTATAAGACATGTGTATGTGCTTGGTATTTATCTGCTATGTTTGGGTGACATAAAAAATACCAATTAAAATGGAATTACCCCACCCACTTGGTGTCGTAAGGAAACGTACAGTACGACACCAGGTGGTTGTCGTAATTGTTTTATTTTTTAATGTGCACATTTATGTCACAGGTCCGAGTCTTGCATATGTGATGTTTCCTACTGTTATGTTGAACTTCCAGAGGCAGAGGCAGTACGGGAACATTTGATACGGTACCACAGCTCATGCTCAGTCAATCAATGTACCTGATTTCAAGCACAATATTAAAATATTTTAAAATAAATTAATTAATTTATTTCAAAATACTTGAATATTGTAATAAACATGTATACCGAATTTGGTTTCAATCGGTCAAGTAGCTTGTCAAAATGAGTTATTGCGTAGACAAGGATACAGAGTGCGACAATTAAAAATGGATGTACAATTAAACATCGACCTATGGGGTGAAGTGTGTAGGGTAATGTCTGTGTTTAGCCGTACCTGCACCGGGTTCGAGGGCACTAGCCGTGCTCGTGTCCCGAATATCCATGTTGGCCACGCCCGTGTACCGACAGGCGACGGCTGATATCCGCACGGTCACCAGACGTGATTCTTCGGCCAGGTTCCGCAGGTCTATCGTCACAGAGAAATCGCCCGTCCTCTGCATATCCGCGTTCATGGAGAAGTCTATATCGTGGCTCGCCGGCTCCGCGACGGGCACGCACCGCCGGCAGCTCAGGCGGGTGGCCATTTCCGCCGACACGCTCTCCTCCACAGAACCTAAATATATACACAACCGCATGCGTTAATTTTGCTCAGATTAACGTCTCTGAACATCTTTTGGTAATATCAATTCACAATCAAACAACGTCATTGTCTGAGCCTCAGCTGTGGGACAGCTCAGGCTCAGCCAGTCAAGCTGCTTGATTTCAGGCGCTATATTCAAGTATTATGAAATAAAGAAATTGACAAATATTGGCAGATTAGCGCCAACGGTAGTGTAAATATTCGAGTTATTGCTCAAATGCATAACAATCAGGAACAGGTCAAGGGCGATAACTATGCCACACATCATTCGGTGAGCGTTGTTCGGGTTATTGTCGTTTGAAATTTGGTGGAAGGCAGACGGACAAAACAGCAGTAACTATTACATGTATTATTACTACATACTGACATTAATTTTCTGATGATTATTTCCGTACACTATCCAAACTTTAATGATTTACATACATACGGTTAGTTTGAATTCAACATGGCGGCCAACATAGTGATGGGGAAAATGGTACCATTTATTTTGCTTTACTCTGCTTCAGAATAAAACGAGATGGCACTATTTGCAGTCATGCATGTTTGTCTCTTTCTGCCATATTCAATATGCTTCCAAACACTTCGGGCAGTATACTAACGCAAGGTTAAGCCTTTCATCCTACATAACTGGAATGGACAGTGATAGTGATATGTTGATTTTCCAACTAATCAATGATCACAATATACAGTGGGGTCAGCGTGTAAGTGCACACACGAACGAACACGACATGTTGCAACCAACATGTCGTGTTCGTTCGTGTGTGCACTTACACGCTGACCCCACTGTAAGTGTCAGGCTAGTATATTTTTGGTTTTGCTGCAAACATGTATATACAAAGTAAAACAAACAGTGCAGAACCTGGTGAGACGGCTCGTTACAAGCCGACTCCTCTGGTTCTACGCTATTTGCAATCACTGCCATAGACGTCTGTAGTATTGACAGGGTTAAACTAGCGGCTACTGGCTCGTTTGTCCCAATGACTGTCCGCTCATGAGACTGTTCGTACCAAGGCGACACTCGCGACTTGGTAATCGGGACTGTGAAAGTGACAGTGAATAGGTTTAACGTCGCAGCAGATAAGGTCATTTTGGGACGGGACCTCGGTTTCAAGTATCATCCAAAATACTAGTGAGATGGAAATACTATGGATTCCGAAGTATTTGCTGATGCCTAAGGCGAGATTTGAACCCACAACCCCCGGATTGAAAGTCAGGTGTTCTAACCCCTAGGCAAGAACTCAGTCCTGGAATAGTCGCGAACGGTAACTCTTGCAATCTATTCCCATACCGTAGCCACGGACGGTACGGGAATAGATTGCAAGAGTTACTGTTCGCAACTAACCCCGCATCTGTTGGAAATAGCAGCGTTACCTTCGACATGTTTATACGCATTCGTCAGATCCTCTCTGGATATAGTGCTGAACGCCTTCGTACTGATGCACTTGCCGATGAGGTTACGGTCGATGGCGATGGGCACCATGTTGCCATCCTGATCCACGGTCCAGTGAACTCGGTCCCCGTTCACCTCGGCGAACATGAACTTCGTGTCGTAACCGTAGAATATCTCGCCTTGTTTTATCGCCTTCACGGACGCAGGTCCGCATGTGAACACGCCTGCATACATACAGTAGCACACATGAATAACGCGTGGGGAGGCATTGTCAAATGGTATACACTTACCTAATTATGTTTGGAAATCAGTACACATTCAGAAATAAAAGTTACCATGGCCACCGACAACTGCTCACGTTGTTGACCTTCCTCTAAGAATAGTCCTTTAATTGACTTTTTTTTTAAATTTTGTTTCAAAAGAACTTTTATTTTGTTACCAACCCTGCTGCTGACTGCTAGTTTCTGAAAAATAATTATGGGTATTTTAACTAGTTTTCCATCCCTGCTACGCGTTAGTCACATGTGAGTGGCAACATGGCACCGGCACACGAACATTGTGCTGCGTGTAATCGATATTGCCAATTCGTGATGCAAATTTCTTTTTCGCATTACTCGAAATACATCTACTTTAAAATTGGTGAAATATTGGTCTTATTGTGGAAATATATTTATTTCTCATTAGAGGTCTGGGGGCCGTTTCACTAAACTTCGTACGACCAAAATGTTCGCAAGAGCACAATTATGATGGTCTGTAAATTTCACATTAACAATGTGTTCTTGTAAATAATTATTGGATTTACATTTATTGAGCATAGGCTGCATATGCAGCCTATGCTCAATAAATATAAATCCATAAATTGACATTTACAGACGATCTTAAATTTGAATTTACGAACATTTTAGTCGTAAGAAGTTTAGTGAATCGCGCCCCTGATGATTAGGTAACTCGTCTAAACGGTTTACATATTGGTTGCAGAATATATTTCCTATGAGAAATAAGGAAATAGGAATGAAAATATTGCAAAATTATCATAATTCTAAAATCGTATTCCTAACGCAATGGGCCAAGTGCGCCACCCTGTCTGAACCCACCTTCCAGGGACTCCTGTGGGGTGGGATCATACGCCTGCCAACCATCGAAGCCCGAGGGCAGATCTGGCCGCTTCGTCCAAGACTCGTTCCACACGTGGAAGTCCCTTCAATCACATACAGTGAACCTCTCTAACTCGTACTCAATAAAACATCTGTGATCTAATTTTTTATGAGTTTCTTGGTAATTTATCTCGAGGGGTAATGTTTGTTCGTGATCGCATAGCACATAGCTATAGCTCAGAATGATCAAATGCATGGTTTACGGTGAAACATCTCTAAGCCGGACACCCAGGGTGTCCGGTTTATAGAGGTTTCATTGTATACACTACCGTCTGTGCTAAACTTTCCAATATTTGTAAATTTCGCTATTTCAAAGTTCTTGAATACTGTGCTTGAAATCAAACAGCTTGATTGTCTGAGCCTGAACTACAGCTCAGGCTCATAAAATCAAGCTGCTTGATTGCGAATTGGCATTGCCAATAGCTGTTCAGAATGGTAGATAAGCTGGACAAGATTACCGCAGGTGTTGGTGTACATGTACATACATACAAATGAAAGAAAACATATTTCAGCGTGTCATTCCCATCCCCCATGACACAATGTGGAACCAGCTTTTATGAATACATGTACACTAACCAGTATGACTTTCTTACAAATAACGTTCGCGCACTAGTACTAGTTAACGTGATCATCACACTTTCTGTCATCTTGTTGGACTACCGCTGTGCGGCAGGCCAGACTGGGTTTATGAAAGTATTATGTAACGTTTTATCCATGGTATACTTATACTACCTTTTTTTTGAAGATCGGCGTTTTCCATTTTGACTGTTCTGAGTAATGCAGAACAAAATCGACCGGGATGTCGGAAATGAAAAAAACGTTGTCTTAATTCATTGCATGGGAAGTTTATGTCATTTTCTATATATAATATCTTAGACAAGTAACCATTACTATATCTATTGACATCCGGAGTTCCATTATTGATTATTTCATCGCTGTTTTGCCATGCGTTTTGTTACCTTGCTAAGCCACGCCCCTTGACAACAATAATTGCAACTGTAATTTGGGAACAACCAGTATGACGCCAGGCGCGCTGCTATAAACTTAAAATAGTTCTCCTAAAATGATTATGCTGGTACCCGTCCTACAATGCGTTGCTCTCTAAATTGGTTCCATGTCCCTAACAGTGTTGATGTAGATTGATGCCGCCTTTTCTGTTGCGCCATGTTTAGGTTAAAAGACACCAAATAGTTTTACTGTATAATTTAACCGAATCCCAGCGAGTCTTTCCTACGTTCACTATTCGTATGGATGTTGTGGGACCAACCTCGTCATGTCCTCCAATATTGTTTACATTATTTGGCCACGGAAACTCTGTTTACAACATGTGACCAACAGGTTCAGTGTTTTCTTTTGAATGCTTCAAATATGATGAAAACTGGTGTTAAAAACACCCCAACAAGTGGACAGTAATGGATCAAGATTTGCAAGCAAACTGTGTCTGTGACCTTATAACACCCGGACTATTTGTTATGCCGGACCACGTTTACATACTCAATTTCTCTAACCTTAAACATAGAGTGCTACATGCCAGGTTATACTATAGGGAGACATGTTTTTCTTTATTATTTCAATCTGACATTTTTCTGGCAAAATGAATATTGATTTACCATTACCAGACGTACTAATTGACATTATTATACTTTTTATATCATACGCGAAATGCCAGTTTGATATTAGGGGCGATAACCGGGTTTCCTTAAAATGATAACGGAAACAACTATTTATTCCATTTATATTCAATATCATACTTTATGATATGTCGATAAAAATATTTATTCAGCATTTAGTTGATATAAATAATTTACAAATACTGCATCATTTGCATATGGAACTAGCTTGATACCACCACGAGTCTCTATGAGTACATTAAAGATTACTAAACAATTATATCTGTGTAGCTGGCACTCGTAATTTTTAAAAATGGTGGAATAGTTGCAATTATACACTTATTTAAGTTCCATAAAGAAAAGTTTGTACCTACTAGATGGGACCCCAGCTTCAACAATAATTAAATCTATATTTTAATAAGTCAAGATCCAGAGCAGAATGGGTGCAGGTTATTGGAAATTAGGTCCCACAACATCCATAAGAAAAATGAAAGTAGCAGAGAATAGCAAAATGTATGGTAACGGGTTAGTTTTTTAGCGAAAATCAATGGTGGTGGCCCACCTTAGTCTGATCCCGGACGGTTATTGGTTTGCATCGGTAACAGGCAAGTTTGACAGTCAACCTGTGTAAGTTATCATATGTGTAACTTACTATAAAGATGTGATTGTTTTCAATTACGTACATATGCAATTTAATTATGAGGATACAGTATGTATAAAACACATTAGTAATTCAAACACCATACATACATATGCAATTTAGTTAATATAGGTTAGAGAATAATAAATGATGCGAAATCTTCAAGACAGTAAAAGTAGTCCGGTATGAACAAAATCGTGCGGGTGTTTTGAGGTCACTGACACAGTTTGCTTGCAAATCTTGATCCATTACTACCCAGGTTCACTTGAGGAACATGTTGGTCATGTGATGTAAACAGAGTTTCCGTGGCCAAAACAAAATGTAAACAATATTGGGGGACATGACGAGGTTGACATTTCTTTCTGAGGAGTAAGTAAACCTATTGTTTAATTCATGCAGAACCAGTACAGACCGGCTGCAGGTCATGTACAAGTAGGTCCCACAACATCCATACGAATAGTGAAAGTAGGAGAGACTGGCATTATTGGATTGGATTCGGTTACAGTATATAGTAAAACTATTTGGTGTCTTCTAACATATATTGTGATAATTTGTGGGTGAAATCTTACATCAACACCAGAATTGGAGGTGTGCCTCAAACAGCCAATCACATCTCGTACTATTATTTATTAGTCGGAGGATTCCTAACATTGACAGCAGTGTCATCTGGCGTCATAATGAGGCACTATATCACCAATATTGCTTGCGCCATTCGGCTTGTGACTTGATGCTTTTTGCTTGCGGCTGTCCGCTTTCGGACTATGGCTTGATGCTTACTTCCTGCGGCTTTGTCCTTACTGCTTCATATATTATGGCGGATATTACCTTCCATACTATATAACCTCGCTGTTGAATGGACGGTAAATCATACTCAAATCAATCCAATCCTCATAATGGTGCATTTCTCAAATGAATGCTCATCTGATATGAACTGCACAACTTAGCCCTATACCAGCAAATGCAAGCCGTTACAAAATCACTAATTTTAGCACTTTCTCCTTAATAGTTTTATCTGCAGTTTTGAAATGTTTACATTATAACTTAGAACTTTTGTATGAGTGCATACGTATATGGCCGTACATGTCTCGATGTTAATTTGTTTTCGTTGAGCGGTTTTTAAGTAATATCAAATGCCTCATACGGCATAACATGTGGTCCACGGCCAGCTAGTTGAACAATCTTTGTCATACTGTTCATAATATCTTACGTTTGATACATGTTTGTTTATCTCCTTACATATTCTGGTCTTATATATGTTTATCATTGTTGAATGTATAATCATGTCTATTCACGTCACCTAGGAGTTAAATCAGGTTCTACCCCTAACAAAGGTATGGCAATTTGGTTCCTATTAATTTTAGGGGTTGGGCTCAGTTATTCTGGTGTTGAGGACCTGGCACCGGATCAGGATATTCTAATATAAAGACTGAATGTATATGTATCTCGATGGAAATACATTAGATTATAATTTTCCCCTATGTTGGTGTTCCCCCAACACAGGTGATGAGCAGGATTCGAACCTGCCGACCCGTCTGTATATGAAATTTGATGTTGAACGGACGTTAAACAATATTCAATAAATCAATCAATACTCACGTCATGTTTGTGTCACTCATGTTATTAGAAATTGAGATATAGCAGTTACAATTCCGACAAAGGTGACAACAAAAGCAGTGCACATGCTAACCCAAGTTCTACTTGATGGATCTTAACCACATGTGTATGCCCACATGCCGATAAGTCAGGGGGCATTATGTTTTGCACATATCCGTGTGTCTGTCCGTCTGTGCCTCTGAAATTGTTCACCTTGTGTGTTTAAGTAGTTTTTCGCGAACAAGCTGCCAATGGGGGCATCACCTGTGTCTTACAAACACACTTTTCTAGTTGGAATTTCTGATGAGTTATCTCCACCACGTGGTCGTTATTCCGACAGCATTGAGACACTCTCCAGCAATTGCCGCGTATATTTCTGATGCTATTGACAACCTTTCCATTTCTACATAACTTTTGTCACACATGTATGAAATCTTGTGTAGCATATGACCTCTCATCAGCAAAAAGATACCACTTGCCATTTCCAATCAGTGGATATCCCAATCATCCAGCACATTTACAGTTGAATTTATATCACATAATTATCCTTGATTATCTACATAATGATGCTTCTGTTACACAATAACAATGCAGACCATGATGGAACTGCGGATGTTTATGCTGGTCTGGTTTTACATTTCTCGCAAAGATCAAGTGGTATATTTTGGTAGTCAAAACTTACATTCTTTTGAAATTATAACTGCTTGTAATGTGAACTGCTCCTTCATATTTGACAGACATCATCACCGTCAATTGTTATAACATAACATTTGTCATTCTCTCCAAACTCCTTAAGGACTTATGCCCCTTTTACAACAGTCCTCAACCGGCATATCTTGTGACATCTGTCACTCTTGCTGCATAATCTTTGTCAAGTATGTAGGAGCTGTCACTCGTGAAAAGATACCACAGTGGGCATCCTGATCATGTGCCGCATTTACATTGTAATTGGGATCATACATGTCATTACCTCATCCAATCCAAAAGCTGTAGTCAGTTCAGCGATTCTTTTCTGTGAGAATTGGATCATTATATATATACGTTGCTACATAATTTTGCTGGTATGTTAAAAGCACGGGCGACCAGATGAGAATATTATACATTTAATCCTGACAGTTGTATTGTAAACTCAGTGCTGATTTTATATCAATATCCGACCCACACATACAGGACATTTATCGAGTCTGCCGCATTGACCTGTGTAAAATAATCCTTATCCACATTTTTGCAAAAACAAGCGGATAATATTACATTGCTTATTAGCTTCTGTCTGTGGTCAAAACTTGGCATTTAGGGAAATTTTTATTTCACTTTATATTTTTTTTCCAACGTAACGATAAGTCGATAAGACGATATGCCTCCGAAAATGTTTATCTTGTGCGTTTAAGTTGTTTTTCGTGAACAGGCTGCCAATGGGGGCATCACCTGTGTCTTACAGACACACTTTTCTAGTTTTAGTTTTTCATATTTTACTAATGCATATCTGCCCATCATTGCAATGTTCATAAATATTTCTTATTTCTGGAAACACTCAACTCATTCTATTTGGTAATTACATGCACATTTATCTGTGATATAATGCTATATATCGCTGGCAAGTCAATTTCACAAACTGTTGTATGTGCAATTATTGCATAAATTACTTTTTACCTTGATGAGAAGTCGTATAAATTTAAATGAAGAAATATTCAGTGTGACATGCAACTTTTTGAAATTTTACTGGCAAAGCGTTTTTCCTTCTCCTTAAAACTTTCAAACATTTTATGAACTTGCCGACGATATGCTAAAGTTGCATATCCCATGTTTTATAAACACGTTTTATAGTTGTATATTTTTGTTCTTCTGTACATTCTAGTTATAGATCAAAACATAATATCACATATCACCTGACGAGTGACAATAGCTTACAACATCTAGTCCAGACATTATTTTCGTCGTTTTTGTTGCGCCTGCTTGAAAAGCTTGATATTATCGGCACTTTGGAATGCTTCCGTGCGTGTCTCCAGCCTTGCGTCAAAGATTTTGTTTTACTGTACATGCCATGTACTTACGGCGCAGTATGCAGGCTGCGACCATCTCATTAATGAAACATTCATGTATGTTCTTTACCCGTGACAACATATCAGTATTATCCTACATTTATAAATAAAGCGCCTAAAAAATCTCAAAGTGCATTAGAAATTGGTATTTTCAATAAATATTTTTCTGTTCTTTATTACTTACCATATTCATCATCACATTGCCATTATAGCGGCAGTCCTTCCCATTTGCTGTACTCTACAGCAACTTTGTACTTGTTACTTATTGTACTCAACACTACGGAGCCCCGCAGCGGACATGGATTTGTTTTATTAATTCGTTCCCACGAAATAACAATTCATTCCCTTAATTTAACAATTTGTTCCCTCGAATTAAAAATTCGTTCCCTCAATTTAACAATTGTTTGCTCGAATTAACAATTCGAAAACAATTCGTTCCTACGGGAACGAATTGTTAATTCGTGGGAACGAATTGTTAAATTGAGGGAACGAATTGTCATTTCGTGGGAACTAATTAATATAACAAATCATTATAAGTCCCCTGCGGGGCTCCGTACAAGAGCCAGTAAGGCGCGATAAACTATTAGACCATAAAACATGTTCCGTTCCATTTAAGCAACAAATGCAGTGTAAATACATGTACAAGTATATGAATACAAGTTTGTTTTTTGTTGTTTTGTGTTGGTATGATAAACACACGTGGTCACATGGCTTGCGCTATTCATGCCCTTTGCTACATTATTTTCATACATTATTATTTTCATTATGATCCACGAAAATCCGGGTTGTCATTTGCATACCGTTTGCTGGTGCGGTTTGAGCGGCCTGTTTCCGTATTTCAGGAACTACTTTAACACAGACAATTTCCTTCCACAGACAAAGTAGGACACGGATGAAATTACCACATCCGTCTAAATTGTTCGGCCATTGTTCGCCGTGTAGCAAATATACACGTGACACGTGTCAATTTCCGCGGAGTGGCAATGACAGATTGTCTGTTCTATTACCGACCTCCAGGGACTAATAGTGGCTATGACTAGGAATATGGAGTTTATGGCCATTGTGACCAGTGTAGAATATCAACCGATATGGGGAGTACTGTAACGCCTCATCTAGCGAGTGCCGCATACAGTACAGATGTGAGCGTTTTGCGGTGATTTTCACGATGAGCAGCTATATGCGGCAGCGTGGGCCGCATAAAGCGCATGTTAACTATATGCGGCAGGCATGCGCCTGGATCCTGCATCAAGCTCACTTTGTTTAATATATAATATATGTTAAAATTCTAACCATATTTCATTTAATGATAATTATGATATTGAAAGAAAGCAAAGCGATGTCTGAATGCCCGACACAGGATATATAACTATAAGAAATAGAATGATTGGACATTCGAGACGTTATTTTTTTGTAATTATTGACGGTCGTTGTTGTTGTTGCTGCTGCTGCTCCTGTGCTACAGCTCAGGCTCGGCCAATCAAGTTTCCTGATTTCACGTACAATATTCAAGTATTTTAAATTCAGGAAATTGCCAAATGTTGGCAAGATTAGCGCAGGCGGTAGCTACCAAGTCTCGCGGTTATGAAACTATTTAGTTGCGAACGGTAACTCTAGCAATTTACTCCCGTACCGTCCTACGGACGGTACGGAAGTAAATTGCAAGAGTTACCGTTCGCAACTAGAAATTATTCAGATAACGATGGTACATGTATGTCCAACATTCCGGCTGAACACGCCGGATATGAGTTGATTAGAACAACATGCCTCATACTCAAGGGCCATGGTACGGAACCCAGCAGGAGACATGGAATTTTTGTATTAATTCGTTCCCATGAAATAACAATTTGTTTGCTCAATTTAACAATTCGTTCCCTCGAAATAACAATTCGTTCCCACGATATAACAATTCGTTCCCTCGAATTAAGAATTCGTTCTCACGAAATAACAATTCGTTCCCACGGAAACGAATGGTTAATTCGTGGAAACGAATTGGTACATTGTATATCGTGGGAAAGAATTGTTAATTCGAGGGAACGAATTGTTAAATAGAGGGAACGAATTGTTATTTCGTGGGAACGAATCAATAAACAAAAATCCATGTCCCCTGCGGAGCTCCGTACCATGGAGCTATACTAAAATGAAATGCGGTAAGCCCCATTTGTCCCGTCGTACATTGTGTTAAAAGCCTAATAAAACAAATAGTGCAAATTGCCGTGCTCGAGTTCCTCCCAGATCATGCGCAGGATTACGCAATAACATATTGATGCATTAATGGCTTATTTACGAGCGTATAATCGGGATATGAAGTGTTTTCGTCACGAGGGAGTTATGTGATATAACAAGCAATACTTTGCACACGGATTCGACATTGACGTGAGTACATGTATTGTCGACGCTTAATGCAAGTGGTATCATGGTGTTGAGGGTAAAACCTAATCAACTAACACACTCGTGCCGTCTAATACGTGGTTGACTATCAAAGTGGAAGAAAATTGGGCACCCGGCCGCGGGACGCGAACCCGGTACCTCTGCAGCAGATTTCATCAAAATTGCAAATTATACTGATCTCCCAAAGTATACTTTGAGCGAGTAATCATTTACTTTCCCCGAACTGCATTATTTCATATAGAACTAACGACTGCATATATTTCATGATTAAAAATATGCAGATTTATTATGCTGAATTTATCACATTATCACAGCGAAAATGCATTTAATTTGAAACTTGATTATCGCTCGTACATACGGACAAACGTGCGGACAACCTTATTTATCACATCCTTATATACATACCTTGTGTGTTAATACAGAAACAACACCCGGAAATGTGTCAAATATGTGATAGAAATTATCTAGATCATGATTGTCCGTAAGTACGATGGATAATCCAATTATCTCCTTGCAAAGTACATGCGGACGAACCGCGTGATTGAACTCTTAAAAGGCGGGAACAGAAAATTGTCGTCTGCTGTTGTGTCAGATTTTCTCTTTCTTCTCAAGAAGAACATGGTTTGACAGCACTTTTAGAATCATTTCCAATGGAAATGATTCTAAATTGCTGCCAAACCATGCTAGTTTGTTTAAAAAAAAATAAAATTAAAAAATAATCGGCAGACTTTAAAATTTAATTCAGCATTGTAATGGTTAAGTATTTTATATTAACTAATGTTGCTAAAACTCAATGGAAATTCGTCTACATAGGGGAGACACCGCTACAGACATGGTATAGACACACATGCTTTTTCGATTCGGCTTATATTTAAGGGTGGGAATTGGCTCGAACACCTTCCATACCCGGATTACAACACACATGTCTTAAAGTGCTTTATATATACATGTATATCTGTATATAGTAAAATCTCTGCGAACCAGTCACCCTAGGAAGTCAACCGGACAACATGGGGACCTCCAAGTTCGTAAGTGCAAACTTATGATAGTCTGTAAATTTCACATTAACAATGTTTTCTTATAAACAATTATTGGATTTACATGTATTGAGCATAGGCTGCATATGCAGCCTATGTTCAATAAATGTAAATCCATCAATTTCAATGTCCAGACTATCATAAATTTGCACTTACGAACATTTTAGTCGTACGAAGTTTCGTGGAACGGGCCCCAGGTTAGAGAGGTTCCACTGAACAGTGTTCATCACGACTTAGTAAACCATTACATTATACCACATATTCCGATAGTGCTCAGATTCTAGAATTATAGCGGACGCATTAAAGCAAATACACAAAATAACCGATTTAGAGAGGTTCCACAGACAATTACACAATGTAATTAACAGAACAATCACTATAATTATTGAGTCGGTGAGTGATTACACACACGTCTTGGATATATATGTTGCCTGGTTGATATGTAGTGGAATATTTCTCTAAAGCAGACACCATGGGGACCTCCCAGGGTGTCCGGTTTAGGGAGATTCCACTGCACACTCCCCATGTGACAAAATACTGACCATACTGAGTCGTCGAGCGATTTGCGCGGTTTGCCGTCCGGTGTCCAGTAGGCGTCCATCTCGGAGCTGTAGTCATTGTCGTGGGCCGACTTGAAGCTGGTCACGCACCGAGTAGGAATGCCCAGCGCCCGGAATACTGTAGGGCAGACAATATGGTGATATACAGGGCTGTGCCCGGGGAGATGGGACTTATGGGACGTCTGGCCAGTCCAGGGGGACCGTCTCACTAAATCTCGTACGACTAAAATGTTCGTAATTGAAAAATAATCATAGTTTGTAAATTTCACATTAACATTGTTTTCTTGTAAACAATTACTGGATTTACATTTATTGAGCATAGGCTGCATATGCAGCCTATGTTCAATAAATTTGTATCCATTAAGAACAATAGCCAGAGACGGTCCTAGGTGTACACTTACGAACATTTTAGTCGTACGAAGTTTAGTGAAACGGCCCCAGCTGCGGATCAAACAGCATACTCCTGTAGTCTGATAACGATCTATATTTCTTGTTCTAGAAGCATGACGGGTGTTTCATTGATGGAATGACGAACAGTGCAGATCCTGATCAGACTATGCGGATGATACCCCGGCTGATCTGCATCTAACATGGTCACACAACCTATACGCCACTATACTCGACTATGTGACTGTGACTGGGGACATGTGTTTATCGTGTTTGTGGTCAGCCAAGCTGCAGATCTATAGTCTGTTTCACGAAAGCTGCCCAAATTTTACGGCTATATAGACAATTCAATTACAATATTATTTTCGATAATATTAAATTAAAGGAAAATTTAAGAATGAGCCTTCTTTTTATTTCGTGAAATTTTGTCAAATATTGATTTTATTGCGAAAACAAAATTTCCCCATGTTAAATCCCCATAGACAGTGAAGATGTCTATGGGGATTTAACATGGGGAATTTTTTTAGAATTTCAGAAATACTGGACCGATTTTTAAAATTTAACTTTTGTTTTCTTACTTAGATCATTTCCAAGCTATCTAGCTATGTTTCGGAGTCAATTTCAAAAAAAAATTCACGAAATAAAAAGAAGGCTCATTCTTAAATTTTCCTCTAATTTAATATTATCGAAACAAATATTGTTTTTGAATTGTTTATATGGCCGTAAAATTTGCGCAGGTTTTGTGAAACAGACTATAGATGTGTGGATATGACAGGAGAAGTTTGTGTTGATGGCATGTATACATGCAGGTGGCTATCACTTGAGAAATTTGGCTTATTAGGTGTGTGGCCAGCCTTTTACTGAGGTATTATATGCACATGCAGTATATTTCTGTAACATGATACGGATTTATACTGTGTGCACGTGTCAGTAGCATTGTGTACACATGTGCTTCATTGTATGCACCTGTGGTTGCAACGGCAGCGAACGTCCAACACTGGCCGAACTTGACGCCTTTTCGTTTCTTAAGGAACTCCTCCAGTATGGTCGTGCTGCCGTTCCATGCATACGGCGCCACACCGTCGTCATAGCGTCCAGACCAGTTACCGATCACCACACCTCCGTCACGTTCATTGTTGTTTATCTAGGGCGAAAATTGACACATTGGGATATTCTCTGATTGACCTTAATTTCCTGGCTATCACGCAGGGCGACTTACGTGTAAGTCTCCCTGCGTGACAGCCAGAATATTCGTGTTCCCATTTGATTAGTCTGAGCTTATTTTATTTCACTGTAGATCCTGACCAGCTTGTAAGCTCAGTGATAATACAAGTTCACATGTTTTGTTCGTGCATGGAGTAGTAAACCATGTCAATCTGACGGGCCGACAGGACAGTATGCACATGATAATGTTATACATGTATACAGAATTGAGGTTCACAAAAGTATTCGATATACGCATTTCAATCAAATACCTTCTGAAAGTGTACCAACATTTGCCATTCAGAATGGACACTTTACACGTTTTCTATCGATACTCATTAGACATTACAAATGCAAATGTGTATGATTTAGTCACACTCTGAAACTCACCACCCTGCTGAGAGCCCGGATGACGTGACGGCGTTTCCCCGCGCCTGATCGCCTAGTTCTGACTTTTCCATGATGGCAATCGCCGCCACCAGACACACGTCATCGAACTGTAATACAGGGGCGCAGAGTGAAATATCACGCGCGGAGTGAAACATTACGCACGTCATCGAACTGTAATACCGGGGCGCAGAGTGAAATATTACGCGCGGAGTGAAATATTACGCACGTTATCGAACTGTAATACACCGGCGCGGAATGAAATATTACGCACGTCATCGAACTGTAATACAAGGGCGCGGAGTGAAATAGTACGCACGTCATCGAACTGTAATAGAGGTTCGCAGAGTGAAATATTACGCGTCATCGAACTGTAATACAAGGGTGCGGAGTGAAATATTACGCGTCATCGAACTGTAATACATGGGCGCGGAGTGAAATATTACATGTCATCGAACTGTAATACACCGGCGCGGAATGAAATATTACGCACGTCATCGAACTGTAATACAAGGGCGGGGAGTGAAATATTACGCACGTCATCGAACTGTAATACAAGGGCGGGAAGTGAAATATTACGCACGTCATCGAACTGTAATACATGGGCGCGGAATGAAATATTACACACGTCATCGAACTGTAATACAAGGTTGCGGAGTGAAATATTACGCACGTTATCGAACTGTAATACAAGGGCGCGGAGTGAAATATTACACACGTCATCGAACGATAATACAGGGGCGCGGAGCGAAATATTACAAGTCATCGAACTGTAATACAAGGGCGCGGAGTGAAATATTACGTTACAGGGGCGCGGAGCGAAATATTACAAGTCATCGAACTGTAATACAAGGGCGCGGAGTGAAATATTACGTGTCATCGAACTGTAATACAGGGGCGCTGAGTTAAATATTACGCGTCATCGAACTGTAATACAAGGGCGCACAGTGAAATATTACGCACGTCATCGAACTGTAATATAAGGGCGCGGAGTGAAATATTACACATGTCATCGAACTGTAATAGAGGGGCGCGGAGTGAAATATTACGCACGTCATCGAACTGTAATACAAGGGCACGGAGTGAAATATTATGCGTCATCGAACTGTAATACATGGGCGCGGAGTGAAATATTACGTGTCATCGAACTGTAATACACGGGCACGGAATGAAATATTACACACGTCATCGAACTGTAATACAAGGGTGCGGATTGAAATATTACGCACGTTATCGAACTGTAATACAAGGGCGCAGAGCGAAATATTACACGTCATCGAACTGTAATACAAGGGCGCTGAGTGAAATATTACGTACGTTATCGAACTCTAATACAAGGGCGCAGAGCGAAATATTACGCGTGTAATACAGGGGCGCAGAGCGAAATATTACACGTCATCGAACTGTAATACACGTGCGCGGAATGAAATATTACACACGTCATCGAACTGGAATACAAGGGTGCGGAGTGAAATATTACGCACGTTATCGAACTGTAATACAGGGGCGCAGAGTCAAATATTACACGTCATCGAACTGTAATACACGGGCGCGGAATGAAATATTACACACGTCATCGAACTGGAATACAAGGGTGCAGAGTGAAATATTACGCACGTTATCGAACTGTAATACAGGGGCGCAGAGTGAAATATTACGCGTCATCGAACTGTAATACACGGGCGCCGAATGAAATATTACACACGTCATAGAACTAGAATACAAGGGTGCGGAGTGAAATATTACGCACGTTATCGAACTGTAATACAGGGGCGCAGAGCAAAATATTACGCGTCATCGAACTGTAATACAAGGGCGCGGAGTGAAATATTACACACATCATCGAACTCTAATACAGGGGCGCAGAGCGAAATATTACGCGTCATCGAATTGTAATACAAGGGCGCGGAGTGAAATATTACACACATCATCGAACTCTAATACAGGGGCGCAGAGCGAAATATTACGCGTCATCGAACTGTAATACAGGGGCGCGCAGTGAAATATTACGCCTGTCATCGAACTGTAATACAGGGGCGCGGAGTGAAATATTACGCCTCATCAAACTGTAATACAGGGGCGCGGAGTGAAATATTACGCGTCATCAAACTGTAATACAGGGGCGCGGAGTGAAATATTACGCGTCATCAAACTGTAATACAGGGGCGCGGAGTGAAATATTACGCGTCATCGAACTGTAATACAGGGGCGCGGAGTGAAATATTACGCGTCATCAAACTGTAATACAGGGGCGCGGAGTGAAATATTACGCGTCATCGAACTGTAATACAGGGGAGCAGAGTGAAATATTATGCGTCATCGAACTCTAATACAGGGGCGCAGAGTGAAATATTATGCGTCATCAAACTGTAATACAGGGGCGCGGAGTGAAATATTACGCGTCATCGAACTGTAATACAGGAGAGCAGAGTGAAATATTACGCGTCATCGAACTGTAATACAGGAGAGCAGAGTGAAATATTACGCGTCATCGAACTGTAATACAGGAGAGCAGAGTGAAATATTACGCGTCATCAAACTGTAATACAGGAGAGCAGAGTGAAATATTACGCGTCATCAAACTGTAATACAGGAGAGCAGAGTGAAATATTACGCGTCATCAAACTGTAATACAGGGGCGCGGAGTGAAATATTACGCGTCATCAAACTGTAATACAGGGGCGCGGAGTGAAATATTACGCGTCATCAAACTGTAATACAGGGGCGCGGAGTGAAATATTACGCGTCATCGAACTGTAATACAGGGGCGCGGAGTGAAATATTACGCGTCATCGAACTCTAATACAGGGGCGCGGAGTGAAATATTACGCGTCATCAAACTGTAATACAGGGGCGCGGAGTGAAATATTACGCGTCATCGAACTGTAATACAGGGGAGCAGAGTGAAATATTACGCGTCATCAAACTGTAATACAGGGGAGCAGAGTGAAATATTACGCGTCATCAAACTGTAATACAGGGGCGCGGAGTGAAATATTACGCGTCATCGAACTGCAATACAGGGGCGCGGAGTGAAATATTATGCGTCATCAAACTGTAATACAGGGGCGCGGAGTGAAATATTACGCGTCATCGAACTGTAATACAGGGGAGCAGAGTGAAATATTACGCGTCATCAAACTGTAATACAGGGGAGCAGAGTGAAATATTATGCGTCATCAAACTGTAATACAGGGGCGCGGAGTGAAATATTACGCGTCATCGAATTGTAATACAGGGGAGCAGAGTGAAATATTATGCGTCATCAAACTGTAATACAGGGAAGCAGAGTGAAATATTACGCGTCATCAAACTGTAATACAGGGGAGCAGAGTGAAATATTATGCGTCATCAAACTGTAATACAGGAGAGCAGAGTGAAATATTACGCGTCATTGAAATGTAATACAGGAGAGCAGAGTGAAATATTACGCGTCATTGAAATGTAATACAGGAGAGCAGAGTGAAATATTACGCGTCATTGAAATGTAATACAGGAGAGCAGAGTGAAATATTATGCGTCATCGAACTGTAATACAGGAGAGCAGAGTGAAATATTACGCGTCATTGAAATGTAATACAGGAGAGCAGAGTGAAATATTACGCGTCATTGAAATGTAATACAGGAGAGCAGAGTGAAATATTATGCGTCATCAAACTGTAATACAGGGGAGCAGAGTGAAATATTATGCGTCATCGAACTGTAATACAGGGGAGCAGAGTGAAATATTATGTGTCATCAAACTGTAATACAGGGGCGCGGAGTGAAATATTACGTGTCATCGAATTGTAATCGGGAGCGAGAAAAATTTACGTCATCAAACTGTAACAGGGGCGCGGAGATATTAGCTCATCGAAACTGTATACAGCCGGAGTGAAATATTACGCGTCACAAACGTAATACGGGGCGCGAGTGAAATATTACGCTCTCAAATGTAATACAGGGGCGCGAGTGAAATATTACGCGTCATCGAACTGTAATACAGGGGCGCGGAGTGAAAGAAATATTACGCGTCATCAAACTGTAATACAGGGCGCGGAGTGAAATATTACGCTCTAACTGTAATACAGGGGGTAGCAAGATGAAATATTATGCGTCATCGAACCTAATACAGGGGCGCAGAGTGAAATATTACTGCGTCATCAAAACGTAACTCGCGGAGTGAAATATTACGCGACATCGGGGAACGTAATACAGGAGAGCAAGTGAAATATTACGCGTCATCGAAACTGTAATACAGGCGCAGGAGTGAAAAATATTACGCGTCATCGAACTGTAATACAGGGGAGAGCAGAGTGAAATATTATGCGTCAAAAACTGTAATAACAGAAGCAGAGTCAAAATAACGCGTCACACTGTAATACAGGAGAGCAGAGTGAAATATTATTGCGTCATCAAACTGTAATACAGGGGCGCGAGTGAAATATTACGCGTCATGTAATACAGAACTCGAGTAATATTACCGTCACAAATGTAATCACAGGGGCGATGTGACAAATAATACCCCGGAGTGAAATATTACGCGTCATCGAACTGTAATACAGGGGCGCGGGATGATAATTAGCGACACAAATGATACGTCGCGGATGAAATATAACGCGTCATCGAACTGTAATACAGGGGAGCAGAGTGAAATATTACGCTCATCAAACTGTAATACAGGGGAGCAGAGTGAAATATTACGCGTCATCAAACTGTAAAGGAGAAAGCAAGAAGGGGATATACGCGTCAGGGGCGGGACTGTAATACAGCGATATTAGCTCACAAACTGAATACAGGGGCGCGAAGTGAAATATTACGCGTCATCGAACTGAATACAGGGGGCGAGTGTAATACTCAGGGGCGCGGAGTGAAATATTAACGCGTCATCAAACTGTAATACAGCGGGGCGAGTGAAATATTACGCGTCATCAAACTGTAATACAGGGACAGAGTGAAATATTAGCGTCAGCAAACGTAATACAGGGGCGCGAAAGTGAAATATTACGCGTCATCGAACTGTAATACAGGGGCGCAGGAGTGAAATATTACGCGTCATCAAACTTTAATACAGACTCTAATAAACTAAGGGGCGCGGAGTGAAATATTATGCGTCATTCAAACTGTAATACAGGGGCGCAGAGTGAAATATTACGCGTCATCGAACTAGTAATACAGGGGAGCAGAGTGAAATATTACGCTGTCACAAACTGTAATACAGGGGACGCAGAGTGAAATATTACGCGTCATCAAACTGTAATTACAGCGCGGAGTGAAATATTACGCGTCATCGAACTGCAAAGAGCAGAGTGAAATATTACGCGTATGAAATGAAATCAGGAGAAGTGAAATATTACGTCGTCATCAAACTGTAATACAGGGAGCAGCGGAGTGAAATATTACTCGTCATCAAACTTAATACAGGGGCGCGGGAGTGAAATATACGCGTCATCGAACTGTTATTACAGGGGAGCAGAGTGAAATAATTACGCGTCATGAAATGTAATACAGGAGAAGGAGAGTGAAATATTACGCGTCATCAAAACTGTAATCAGGAGAGCAGGGAGTGAAATATTACGCGGTCAATTGAATGTAATACATGAAAGAGCAGAGTGAAATATTGACGCGTTCATTGAAATGTAAATACAGGAGAGCAGAGTGGGAACTTAAATTTGCGTCAAAAATATGAAATGTAAGACAGGTGAGCCTGAGGTGAAATATTATGGCGTAATCGAAACTGTAATACAGGAGAGCAGAGTGAAAGAATATTACGCGTCTTTTGATATGTAAATTACAGTGAGAGCAGAGTGAAATATTATGCCGTCAAATCAAACTTGTAATCAAGGAGGGGAGCAGACGGTTGAATATTATGCGTCATTCGAACTGTAATACAGGGGTGCAGAGTGAAATATTATGCGTCAAAATCGAATTGTAATACAGGGGGCAGAGTGAAATATTAGCGTCATCAAACTGTAATACAGGAAGCAGAGTGAAATATTAACGTCAAATCAAACTGTTATACAGGGAGCAGAGTGAATATTATGCGTCATCCAAACGGTATTACAGGGTGCGCGGAAGTGATATATTACGCGTCATCGGGAACGGTAATACTGGGGCGCAGTGTGGAATTATTTAAGCGTCATCAAACTGTAATACTTGTTGAGGAGCAGAGTGAAAATATTACGCGTCAAATCGAAAATGTTAATACAGGAGAGCAGAGTGAAATATTACGGGGCGTCTCAAACTGTAATAAGGGGCGACGGAGTGAAATATTAGGCAGTCACTCAACTGTAATACAGTGAGAGCAGAGTGAATATTACGCGTCAAATTCAAAAATGTTAATACAGGGAGCAGAGTGAAATATTACGGTCATCAACTGGTAATTCAGGGGGCTCGAAGAGTGAAATTTTACGCGTCATCAAAAACTTGTATACAGGAGAGCAGTGTGTAATATTACGCGTCAATCCAAATGTAATTCAGGGGCGCGGAGGTGAGATATTACGCGTCATCAAACGTAAAACAGGAGAGCAGAGTGTAAATTTAATGCGGTCATACCAAACTGTAATACAGGAGAGCAGAGTGAAATATTAACGCCGTCATCAAAACTGAATACAGGAGAGCAGAGTGATAATATTATGCGGCATCTAAACTGTAATACATGGGGGGGCGGCGGAGGTGAAATATTACGCGTCATCAAACTGTAATATAGGGGCGCAGAGTGAAATATTATGCCGTCATCAAACTGTAATACAGGAGAGCTGTCGTGAATATTATGCTTCATCAAACTGTAATACAGGAGAGCAGAGGAAATATTAGCGTCAGTCAAACTTAATACTGGAGAGCAGAGTGAATTATTATGCGTCTTCAAACTGTATAAGGAGAGCAGAGTGAAATATACGCGTCATAAAACTGTAATACAGGAGAGCAGACAGTGAACATATTAACGCGTCATCAAACTGTATACAGGAGTGAGAGTGAAATATTTACGCCGTCTTCGGAACTGTGAATACAGGGAGCAGAGTGAAATATACCGTCATCAACTGTAATACAGGAGTGCAGAGTGAAAGATTACGCGTCATCGAACTGTAATACAGGAGAGCAGAGTGAAATATTACGCGTCATCAAACTGTAATTACAGGGGAGCAGAGTGAAAATATTACGCGTCATCAAACTGTTAATACAGGAGAGCAGACGTGAAATATACGCGTCATTCAAAACTGTAATTAAAGGAGAGCAGAGTGAAATATTATGCGTCATCAAACTGTATGACAGGAGAGCAGAGTGAAATATTATGCGTCATCAAAACTGTAATAAAGGAGAGCAGAGTTGACTTATTATGCGTCATCAAACTGTATACAGGAGAGCAGAGTGAAATATACGCGTCATCTGAACTGTAATACAGGAGTGACAGTTGAAAAATTACGCGTCCATCGAACTGTAATACAAGGAGAGCAGAGTGAAAGATTACGGTCATCGAAAAACTGTAATACAGGATGAGCAGAGTGAAAATATTACGCGTATCGAACTGTAATACAGGAGAGAGAGTGAAATATTAGGTCATCAACTCGTTAATACTGGAGAGCAGAGTGAAATATTACGCGTCATCGAACTGTAATACAGGAGAGAGAGTGATAAATTTACGCGTCATCGAACTGTAATACAGGAGAGCAGAGTGAAATATTACGCGTCATCGAAAATGTTAATACCAGGAGAGCAGTGTGAAATAATACGGTTAAACTGTAATACAGGAGTGTCGGGAGTAGAGTGAATATTACGCGTCATCAAAACTGTAATACTGGAGAGTCAGAGTGAAATATACGCGTCATCGAACGGAATACAGTGAGAGAAGAGTGATGAAATATTAGGAGTCATCGAACTGTATATACAGGAGAGCAGAGTGGAAAATATTACGCGTCATCAAACTGTAATACAGGAGAGCAGGAGTGAAATATGACGCGTCATTGAATGTAATTACAGGATGAGCAGAGTGGAAATATTAACGCGCATTGAAATGTAATACAGGAGAGCAGAGTTGAAAGATTATCGTCAATCAAACTGTAAAACAGGGAGCAGAGTGAAATAATATGCGCAACGAACTTGTAATACAGGGGAAAGCCAGATGAAAATTATTATGCGTCATCAAACTGTAAATACCCGGGGCGCAAGGTAGATGAAATAATACGCATGAATTTCCCAAACCATCGAATTGTAATACAGGGGAGCAGAGTGAAATATAACGCGTCATCAAACTGTAATACAGGGAAGCAGAGTGAAAATATATACGCGCAACCAACTGTAATACAGGGAGCAGAGTGAAATATTATGCTCATCAAACAGTAATACAGGTGCGGCGGAGTTAAATATTACAGCGTCAACCGAACTGTAATACAGGAGTAGTCAGAGTGACAATTTACGCGTCAACAAACTGTAATACAGGAGAGCAGAAGTGAATATAACGCGTCATCAAACTGAAATACAGGAGAGCAAGTGAGAAATATTACGCGTCATCAAACTGTAATACGGGGCGCGGAGATGGAACTATTACGCGTCCATCAAACTGTAAAACAGGAGAGCAGAGTGAAATATTACGCGTCATCAAACTGTAATACAGGAGAGCAAGTGAATTATTACGCGTCATCAAACTGAATACAGGGCGCGGAGTGAAATAATTACGCGTCCTCAAACTGTAAAACAGGAGAGCAGAAGTGAAATATTATGCGTCATCAAACTGTAATACAGGAGAGCAGAGTGAAATATTACTCGTCATCAAACTGTAATACAGGAGACAGAGTGAAAATTACGCGTCATCGAAACTGTAATTACAGGAGAAGCAGAGTGAAATATTACGCGATCATCGAACTGTAATACAGGATAGTCGATAGTGAAATATTATGCGACATCAAACTGTAATACAGGGGAGCAGATGTGACAATATTACGCGTCATCGAACTGTAATACAGGAAGCAGAGTGAAATATTACGCGCATCGAACAGTAATACAGGAGAGCAGAGTGAAATATTACGCGTCATCGAACTGTAATACAAGAGCAAGTAGAAATACTTACCGCGTCATCAAACTGTAATACAGGAGAGGCAGAGGAAATACTTATGCCGTCGATCAAACTGTAATACATGAAGCAAGTGAAATATATGCGTCATCCAAACGTAATACAGGAGAGCAGAGTGAAAATATTACGCCGTCACGACTGTAATACAGAAGCAGAGTTAAATATTACCTCATGAAATGTAATACAGAGCAGAGGTGAAATAAATTACGCGTCATCGAAACTGTAATACAGAGCAGAGTGAAATATTACGCGTCACGAAACTGTAATACAGGAGAGCAGAGTGAAAATATTACGCGTCATCGAAACTGTAATACAGGAGAGCAGAGTGAAAAAATTACGCGTCATCAAACGTAAATACAGGAGAGCAGAGTGAAATATTACGCGCATCAAACTGTAATACAGGAGCAGCGTGAAATACGTCAATAACTGTAATACAGGTCAGTGAAATATACAAACTGTAATCACAGATACAAGAAGGAGCAGAGTGAAATATTACGCTCATCGAAAACTGGGTACAAGAGAGCAGAGTGAAATATTACGCGTCATAGAAAATGTAATACAGGAGAGCAGAGTGAAATATTACGCGTCATGAGTACTCAGAGTGAAATATACGTCAGAAATGTAATACAGAGCAGAGTGAAATATTACGCGCATCGAACTGAAATACAGGAGCAGAGTGAAATATTACGCGTCATCGAACTGTAATACAGAGAGCAGAGTGAAAGATAATACACACATAAACGTCGAACACTGAGAAACGCGCGAACGTAACTAACAGAGAGCAGAGTGAAATATTACGCGTCATGAAATGTAATACAGGAGAGCAGAGATATTACGCGCATGAAATAATACAGGAGAGAGACGTCATGAAATAATTACTCATGTAAATATACAGTGCGCGGCGTGAAATATACTTGTCATCAAATCGAACTGTAATACAAGGCGCGGAGTGAAATATTAACGCTCACGAATGTAATACAGGGGCGGCGCGCAGTGAAATATTACGCCCGTCATCAAACTGTAATACAAGGGTGTGGAGTGAAATATTACGCGTTATCGAACTGTAATACAGGGGCGCGGAGTGAAATATTACGAGTCATCAAACTGTAATCCAGGGGCGCGCGTAAATATTATTGCGTCTCAAACTGAATTACAGGGCGGCAGTGAAAAATAATTAAGCTCATCAAACTGTAATACAGGGGAGTGGAGTGAAATATTACGCGTTATCGACAAATAATCCAGCGCGCGAGAGATCAAACAGAAATATTACGCCCGCTCATCAAACTGTAATACAAGGTCGCGCGGGTGAAATATTCACGGGCTCATCAAAAACTGTAATACAAGGGTGGGTGGAGTGAATATTACGCGTTATCGAACTGTAAATACAGGGGCGCGGAGTGAAATATTACGAGTCATCAAACTGTAATCAGGGGAGGGGCGCGCGAAATTTAGCCCGCGAAATATTACGCGTCATCGAACTGTAATACAGGGGCGCGGAGTGAAAATTATTACGCCACGAAACACAACAAACGTTATTGAATTGTAATACATAGGCGCGGAGTGACATATTACATAAGTTGACACGTATCAACGAATTGTAACAGAGCTTATTTATTATTACACTCGTCACCAACCTGTAACTGATTTAAAAACAATACAATCACTTGTCATTGAATTGAAACGAAGCAGTTCATTATATTCCTGGCAGTGTGTTGCATATGTTTAACAGTGAGACACAACCGATAATAAATTCCTTACATAACATGTAACTGCTATAGGAATGAATGGCCTTTTTGTGGAATTTATCGGGGATATAAACTTGGAAAAGTCGCGGGAATACTGGACGAAGGCCGTAATATGAAATAAATTCATCAAGAAAATGTATTTATTTTCCGTTTTCTGAAGAATTATTTTAACCGCCTCACGGTTACGTAAAGTAGTTCGGCGTGGGAGTCTACTGGGATATAAATTTTGGACAGAGACTTGCTACAGGCCAATCAAATGTTAGGGAATTCTGTAAATATTTTTGTGCTGGAATTATTTATTGGTACACACATAATCAGGCTCAAATATAAGAGTATACGTCCCATTTCTCCAGCCACAGTCGTGCATGACATACCTGTCCAAAATTCCACGGACGCACACAGAACTTTCCGACCGTCCCAAGCCAGATTCTCCCAGTCTCGTTAAGAACGTATTCGTCTCTGTGTGACTCTTCTTCCAGATATACTTGGTCATCTAAAATAATGAGTATCCGTAGACATATCATGACAGCCACGTATATACTGTAAATCTGTACACTGTAGTATAGGAATGAATGGCCTTTTTGTGGAATTTATCGGGGTATAAACTTGGAAAGTCACTGGACGAAGGCCGGAAGGCCTCGTCCAGTATTCCCGCGACATTTCCAAGTTTATATCCCCGATAAATTCAACAAAAAGGCCATTCATTCTTTATAATTCCAGCATTTGAAATAAATTCATCAAGAAAATGTGTTTATTTTCCGTTTTCTTAAGAATTATTTTAACTGCGCCTCACGGTTACGGAAAGTAGTTCGGCATGGGAGTTTACTGGGATATACATTTTGGACAGAGACTTGGTACGGGCCAATCAAATGTTACGGAATTGTGTAAATATTTTTGTGCTGGAATTATTGCTCTATAATTACTGTCTATTCCATGTTTTGCTGCCGACGATCTTTTGGCTATTAAACACATTAATGGCACTATACGGCTCAAGTCGCCGAATATGACCTCCTATCGGGGTTTTCCATGAATAAATAAAACAGGTTTCCATTTAGACACTCTTCGAAACTGTGTGCATTCATTTTGGTACAAAAAAGACTTTGTAGCCGATACAAATATCAATATTTGTTGATCAATAAACAGCAGGTGCGTGTTTCAGTACCCCGAGATATTTTCCGAAAACCGCCGGATAACTCCGTGACCAATCCCGATTCGCTCCGGTAATTTCTCTGTAGTACTGTTTGTAACCCCCGTATATATGCACAACTTGTTTACGTATTACACATAGCGCATTCCGGAAGCATTTTGTAAATAAAATAAATATTGGAAAATATCTCCCCGGATCACATATTGACATAACGACGACGGTCATTACTGTGTAATCAGGTAAGTTTATGTTCCGCTTCACATCCTCGGACACATATGAAAGTTTATTCGTTTATTTCACATAAAACTACTTTATGGGTCCGGGTCATTTCGTACCCATACCATTTCGTTCCGTGTTTGGTCAATTCGTACCCATAGGCGCATGTTTTCAGGTAATTTCGTAAATATAGGTACGAATCGACCATAATGTTTGGTAATGTCGTACGCATTCTTGTTTAATTTTTTATATATTCACATATATATTTGGGCATATATTTGCATATTCTAAATTTGTTTGGATGAAAAAGCTGGGTCATAACTTGAGGTAAAAAAATTAATGTTATAATTTAATCCTTTCACCCCTAAGTAAGTAACTGGAAATTGGAATGGATTTGTATATGTTAATTTCCTGACCAATCCAATCGCCACAAAATGGTTTTCAGACTTGTCCATTTATGAAAAGGGGATATTTTTGTTGCAAAAAATAAGAAAATTATTTGCAAAAAGTGCAGATCCTGATGAGACGGCTCATTACGAGCCGGTTCATTTGGATCTACACAATTTGGCAATACCACTATACAGGTAGTGTTGAAAGGGTTTAGTTAAATATATGTTAGTTGGCCAGCAAACAGAGAATTAGCATTAGCAATATACTCATCGTGATGCACATATGTAGCTGTGACTGGAGAAATGGGGCCGCGTCGATTTGTGACCATTGTAGTCCCTGATCAAATAGAACACTCGTGTAGCCTGATAGCGATATAGAAATCGCATATCAGTCGTCGTCGTCCAAAATTGTGGACATAGGTCCAATGTAGGTCCAAATAGTTGGATGTTCGCCAAACTTCATCAGTAGCTTCCTTACATTGATATAAACCATCCTATTTTTCTCAACATATAGGTCACATCCGTCAAAATTTGGACGTACGTCCCAATTTCGCATATATCCTGATACGTTGGATATTTGCCAAACTTCATCAGTATCTTTTGTCTCACTCATGCTTGATTGGCGGTAAAATTTAAAATTAGTAGCCGAAATTAACTGTCACAGTAAAATACTAAAATAAACAATACTAACTTATATTAGCTCCACTATTTGTAAGAGTACACTTTCAAATAATTTCTGACATATCAGTAGCAACAAGAATTCCGCGGAATCAAATGTCTCGCATTGTTCCGCATTGACCATGGGGCCTTGACCTTGACCCTGGGGCCCCGAGAATAGTCCTATATTCATCTACATATCATAGTAAAGGTATGTATAAAGTTTGATGACTGTAGCCGATAAGGTGTTGAAGTAATGACCGTGACACGAACATTTAACATTTAATGATGACGCCGACGCCGACGCCGACGCCGCCGCCGACGACTAACAAAACCTATTTCTCGCTTTCCGCTTTCGCGGGAGAGACAAAAATTGCCATTTGAATGATTTCTGAAATATTGGTAGCCATTTGAGTAGCCAAATTGCGATCAGTAGCGCCATCTTAGCGAGTAGCCAAATTGCGACCAGTAGCTCCATCCTAGCGAACTGGAAAGTGAGACATAGCGGTCACAATTCTGGTGTCGTCTTCATCCACAATTTTGGACAAAGTCCAAATTTCGCATATCTCTTCATCTGTTAGGCGGATAATTACCAAACTTCATCAATAGCTTCTCACATTGATAGCTATCCATCCGGTGTCATAACCGTAACCATGGCCATTCCATCCGTTGTCATAACCTTAACCATGGCCATAATTGCATCTACATGTATAGCAGTGTATTTCAACTGACCTTGACCATGGTCATCGTATCAACAACTTTCGACATAAAATATGTTGTTGTTTTTTTTTCTTCAGGAAAACAGCAATACATCAAGATTGGACTCGAACTGGGCCATGTGAACACCGGACTGTCCACTGCACAATATCTGGATCGATCGATATCAACAATCAGCAGGGAGGGTGGAGAAGAGAAGACACCATGTACACAAGCCTCTTGGCCAGATAGAGAACAGCCGACGGACACTTATTTTACAGCAGCATTTACAGACTTTGTGCAGTTAGATTGGCTACCAGTATATATGTGAATATGTCCTGTTTGTTCAAACACGATGGGTATAGTTTGTCACAGGCACCTGCTATTGGGATGGGGTGCACTGAATCAAGTAGGAAAAACCCTCCAACTCAGACCATACTTTTTTTTTTTTTTACACTCGCGATTTTGACGCGATTAAGCACAGATATCCTGAAAAATTGAATAGCAAACCTGCCAATGTCCCCGTTTTTGCTGGAAATAAGGACTGATGGGTTGCACTCAGATATGCCCGAAAATCGTTAGAAAATGCAGTTTATAGCCACGAAAAGAGATGCACGAACACGCATGCAATAATATTGCACATTCACCAATCAGTCGGCAAACTTTTTAAAAATTTTATACCCTAGTGCACCCCATCTTTCCTTAATTCCAGCCAAATGTATATGTAGATTTTCTCGAAGTAACTCCTAAGTGGCCGAATCTACGGGGAGTAGAACATCGACAGGTGTTGCTAATCAATTTTCCGGGGTGTCTGCGCTTAATTGCGTTACAATTTTCTTACCTGATTCAGTGCATCCCATCCAAATAGCAGGTGCATGTGACGTACTATACCCACCGCGTAAAAGTATGCTAGACATTCCATTGTTAAATAACATAGGTTGGTGCTACTGGTAGCTGCAGAAACCATTGTGTTACTGTAACAGTGATTTGGCTACTAATATTTCAGAATTTGGCTACTTAAAGGTTATGATTGGAAAAAGTAGTTTTGCAAATATTGGAGCTACTGGTAATGTAAAATTTTGTTCAAGGTAACCTTTAATTTTGACTATTTAAATTGTATAATCCCTGCGCTAACCTAGAGTTATAACAAACATTGTAGACCCGGATCAGACTGCTCGACTGCGACTGGTGATCTGGGTCTACATCAATCACACGGTCAGAAGATCTATTTTCTCAGTACATGTCATCTCAAAAACTATTCACTATACTGATGACAACCAGGGCCCGGTTGTGCAAAGCCTCTGTTAGTTTAGCAGCTCTGTTAGCTTAACAGATTGTTAAATACTTAACATTGTTAAGGATTTAACAGTCTGTTAAGCTAACAGAGGCTTTGAGCAACTGGGCCCTGTATGGTTAAATATATGTAGATACATGTACATACATATAATGAGACACAAACTATAACAGTTGCTGCTGCTTTTATTGTCCTCATTTAATTGATCGTACATGTAATGTCGAGCCTACACACTGTAGCACATATAATAACTCTCTTACATTAAAGGTACTGTGTCTCGGATAGATCCAGTGGAGGGCACATTTAGTGTTGCCTTTGTCCATCCGTCCCCAACCTTGTAACTTGTAAAACTTTTAAACAGTAATAGCTACAGACCTGTAACTTGGTATGTAGCTTTCTTATGAGTAGATGCAAAAAGTTTATTTCGATTCTTTCGACCCCCGGGTCATGGATTATCTCCCCCACTTTCGACTTAGAATTTTGCCTCGTTTACTATCAAAGTGATGCATGTGGGGCATCCGTGTTCAATGAACACATTTTCTAGTTATTTTTCTGTATTATGCACTTATTATTTGCACAAATATCAAATTTTTACAGGCGACTTGTACATATCATTTGGTTCGAGAAATACGATCTAAATTAACCTATTTTGTCCTAATTGTATCGTCACATTATAGGCATATCGGAGACGCAGTGCCTTTAATGCACCCGTTACAGATATTTTGTGAACAGTTCAGAAATTATCCGTAAAGACACGAAAATTGGACTGATGTCATGATTATGGGCCCCGCTCATCTGAAATCTACATGTGCTTTTTTTTTAATTATGCAGATAACCATTACGATATCAGATAACACTACTTGTATCTGACTAGGCTACTCATTGTTCACAACTTCCACAATTTGATCAATAAATGCCGCCGATGATACAGATATTAAAAAGTGTGGTTTATTGGGAATATTATGAGCTACCGGCTGAGAAAAGGAAACCTAGAACATGTGCAATCAGCATGGTGAATGCATAGATCTGATCATGACCTACGTTGTTTGAATTACTGTCATCAGCAAAACAATTATATTTTATACTGCCAAGTGGACCTCTATCTACAATTGTTGGACATGTTGTCAGGTCCATTTTCTCGGCTGGGGGCTATATGTGGATGTGACTGGAGAAATGGGGCTTATGGAATTCGTGAACAGTGTAGCTCCTGATCCAATAGCACACTCTGATAGCCTGGTGGTCTGTATAGCTTGGCAGAAGCATGACATATGTATCATTCACGGAATGGTGAACCGTGCAGATCCTGATCAGACTGTGCAGTCTGATATGGAGCTATACTAGTCGCAAAACCCATAAACCCTATTTTTCCATTCACAGCCACATATGTGATCTGTGTTGATAACAAGTGAATGTTATTCGTAACGATAGCTTTTACCCTTTTGTTCTGTAGAAGCTTACAAAATCCATGACATAACCATTTGCCCTTTCAGGGTATGGGGCCACGTGATTTCAGAACGACGCTAGATAATTTGTGATGTCGTTTTTACAGTAGGTTTTCTTTACAATGTAATAAACCAATAATTTTCATGAAAAATAGAGTACATTTTATTTTGACATTTCTTGATAGTACTTGATTGTGGAGTCCGGTGATACCCATCATAAAAGTAAGAAGATTAGTACTAATCATTTTACTTTCAGGAAGTGGAGCTAAATTATTCTGGTGAGCTGAGGATATATATTTGTACATATTCAGTTCCGACTTTCAGTTCTTCAAATTTAGTATGTTTAGAATTACAATATTCAAGTTTCCATTCTCAAGTTTTGCATCAGAATTCTTGTTTCGAGTACACAACTATGAGAACTGCCCTGATCAAACGGCCTTGTGACATTTGTGGCAAGTGTTGATCCTACTCATTATGCACAGCAGTAATAAGCATATGCTCAACTGTCAGAATAGCGACGAGTGCGACAATAGCCGCGGGGGGGGGGGGGGGTAGGGGGTGATGCTGGTCACTAATGTTGTTAGGTGAATCTTCACCGCTGGGGTGAGAGGACATGCATTGTATATGATGTACATAGCAACTTACTTGTATAAGTAAGTTGAGGAACCGTTCTATACCTGATCATGTTTGATTCAAAGATAATTGCTTCGTAAATACATTTACATTCACTCTTTGTTATTAGATACTATGACAATCGTGTAGTGGAGCTTCATATGGAGCTTCATATAGTGAAACTAACTGATGACTGGCACACACATAAAGATGGCCGACTTGGCCACTCCATGTGCCGTATATGATACAGTAAGAAGGCAGTGTTCATATATATGTCATTCATATATTCCATCACTTTTACGAAGCAATTGTTTGAATCATATGATGATCAGGGGTCCCATCATTATGTCCTCATGACATTAGTGTCTTGCAACTCGAAACTCCATGTTCTCAACTTGAAACTCGAGAATATTAACTTGATGCTTTCAACTGGAAACTCAAGAATTCTGACTCGAAAGTATGATTTAGTGTTGGAGTGTTATAATAACAGATAGCCAAAAACCTTTAATGCAAATTTTGCCACAACTTGGTGTTGACATTGGCCATTTAAGCCACATGGGTGTTGAAAGAGAATGGGTTTTATGTCCCAGCAACAGCCAATGTCATGTAGGAATGGTAGCTCGGTTTCAAATCTCATCTGGTGGACGGCTGGTCGGGAGCATGGGAAGGGTAAATGTAATGAAGGGTTCATCCTTACTGTTGGTGGTTGGTTGGGAGTATGCAAAGGCTACATTTAACAATGGGTTCATCCTTACTGTTGGTGGTTGGTTGGGAGTGTGCAAAGGGTACATTTAACAATGGGTTCATCCTTACTGTTGGTGGTTG
Organism: Conchocele bisecta; assembly: GCA_029237695.1. Classification (NCBI taxonomy): domain Eukaryota; kingdom Metazoa; phylum Mollusca; class Bivalvia; order Lucinida; family Thyasiridae; genus Conchocele; species Conchocele bisecta. Next base: position 37,522,194 of record CM055265.1, on the reverse strand, counting down.
GTTGGGAGTGTGCAAAGGCTACATTTAACAATGGGTTCATCCTTACTGCTGGTGGTTGGTTGGGAGTGTGCAAAGGCTACATTTAACAATGGGTTCATCCTTACTGTTGGTGATTGGTTGGGAGAATGCAAAGGCTACATTTAACAATGGGTTCATCCTTACTGTTGGTGGTTGGTTGGGAGTGTGCAAAGGGTACATTTAACAATGGGTTCATCCTTACTGTTGGTGGTTGGTTGGGAGTGTGCAAAGGGTACATTTAACAATGGGTTCATCCTTACTGTTGGTGATTGGTTGGGAGAATGCAAAGGCTACATTTAACAATGGGTTCATCCTTACTGTTGGTGGTTGGTTGGGAGTGTGCAAAGGGTACATTTAACAATGGGTTCATCCTTACTGTTGGTGATTGGTTGGGAGAATGCAGGCACATTTAACAATGGGTTCATCCTTACTGTTGGTGGTTGGTTGGGAGTGTGCAAAGGGTACATTTAACAATGGGTTCATCCTTACTGTTGGTGGTTGGTTGGGAGTGTGCAAAGGCTACATTTAACAATGGGTTCATCCTTACGTTGTGATTGGTTGGAGAATGCAAAGGCTACATTTAACAATGGGTTCATCCTTATGCTGTTAGGTGGTTGAAATGGGAGTGTGGCAAAGTCAAATACATTTAACAATGGGTTCATCCTTACTGTTGGTGGTTGGTTGGGAATGTGCAAAGGCTACATTTAACAATGGGTTCATCCTTACTGTTGGTGGTTGGTTGGGAATGTGCAAAGGCTACATTTAACAATGGGTTCATCCTTACTGTTGGTGGTTGGTTGGGAATGTGCAAAGGCTACATAAATACAATGGGTTCATCCTTACTGTTGGTGGTTGGTTGGGATGCGGATGCAAAGGCATGAACATTTAACAATGGGTTCATCCTTACTGTTGGTGGTTGGTTGGGATATGCAAAGGCTACATTAACAATGGGTTCATCCTTACTGTAGGTGTTCTGGGTTGTTGGAATGTGGGCAAAGGCTACATTTAACAATGGGTTCATCCTTACTGTTGGTGGTTGGTTGGGAATGTGCAAAGGGTACATTTAACAATGGGTTTCATCCTTACCAGAATCCCGATATCCCTGGTTTGACCCGCAGGTACATTTATGATACGTGAGAGTTGAATCCGGTTATACCATAATACAAGTAATAATGTTAGTACTAATCCTATTGCTTTTGGGGAGTGGGTTCATGTGACTGGTGTGGCGAGTACCTGGCACCAGGTCAGGTTATTGGGTTTTAAATTTCTCTTTAAATATTTAGTTTCTGATTTTGGGATTTACTCCCATCACAAGTCTTTAACCTGGCCTAAAATGACCTTAGCTGTTGACAGGCCATTAAACACCATTCGATCAAATCATCTTTAATGAAATCCAAATATCCCTGGTTTGACACACATGTGCATGATAGGCTTTCTTGTTACTTGAGAGTTGAATCAGGTTATACCCATCATAAAAGTAGTAGGATTAATACTAATATCATTACTTTTAGGAGCTGGGGCTAAGTGACTGTGTAGCGAGAACCTGGCACCAGATCAGGTTTTTTGTTATTTCACAGCTGAATATATATATTTCAGTGACGTTCTCCCCATCGATAAAAGTGAAATATGGGATTTGACCCCGTTAACCTGGCCTAAAATTCCCATAGCTGTTAACAGGCCGTTAAACTCCATTAATTAAACTGGCAAGTATTCCTGTCCATCTTTCCCACTTCCTAATAAACTCCGTTAATTAAACAGGCAATTAGTCCTGTCCTATTTCACACGTCCCAATGACATCAAAGGGAAACAGTCTTCTGCGGAGATGAGTGTTATGGCTCGCGTGAAGAAACTCAACACCAGTTAAAACTTCACTTTTCACATCATTAGGTCGATGACACTATGTTGACACCTCAACGGCACCAAATACTCCTGCAAATACACAAGAACAACATATTATATTTCTTTGCCAGGAGTAACCATTATGATTACAACATGCACATTTCTCAAGGTCTTCTCTTTAATTTAAAATTAATACATGTATCTTTATCATCACTAAGCTAATCCCCTCGCTAGCAGCCTTGACAATAATAACATGAGCCCTCAGTGACCTTGACATTGTCGAAAGGCATGTAGCGATAATACATGTTAGTAACACCTTTCATTTTCGTAAATATCTTCTGAACCACTTTATCGATTTTAATAATATTTGGCCATAACGTGTGTCTAGGTATAGTAATTGGTTTTGCAAGCACCACACGTATGAATACACAAAGTCACGGTCCCTGAGAATTCGGGGGTCAAACTGGCAACAAATGCCATAAGCCCCAATCCTCCAGCCACAGTGACATATAGAGATCAGCAGACTGGCCACACTTGTCATAAGCATCATAAGCGCCAATTCTCCAGCCACAGTGACATATAGAGATCAGCAGACTGGCCACACTTGCCATAAGCATGATAAGCTCCAATTCTGCAGTGATAGTGACATAGAGATTAGCAGACTGGCCACACTTGTCATAAGCATGATAAGCACCAATTCTGCAGTGACAGTGACATATAGAGATCAGCAGACTGGCCACACTTGTCATAAGCATGATAAGCACCAATTCTGCAGTAACAATGACATATAGAGATCAGCAGACTGGCCACACTTGCCATAAGCATGATAAGCACCAATTCTGCAGTGACAGTGACATATAGAGATCAGCAGACTGGCCACACTTGTCATAAGCATGATACGCACCAATTCTGCAGTGACAGTGACATATAGAGATCAGCAGACTGGCCACACTTGCCATAAGCATGATAAGCACCAATTCTGCAGTGACAGTGACATATAGAGATCAGCAGACTGGCCACACTTGTCATAAGCATGATAAGCACCAATTCTGCAGTGACAGTGACATATAGAGATCAGCAGACTGGCCACACTTGTCATAAGCATGATACGCACCAATTCTGCAGTGACAGTGACATATAGAGTCAGCAGACTGCCACACTTGCCATAAGCATGATAAGCACCAATTCTGCAGTGACAGTGACATATAGAGATCAGCAGACTGGCCACACTTGTCATAAGCATGATAAGGCACCAATTCTGCAGTAACAGTCATATAGAGATCAGCAGACTGGCCACACTTGCCATAAGCATGATAAGCACCAATTCTGCAGTGACAGTGACATATGAGATCAGCAGACTGGCCACACTTGTCATAAGCATGATAAGCACCAATTCTGCAGTGACAGTGACTATAGAGATCAGCAGACTGGCCACACTTGTCATAAGCATGATAAGCACCAATTCTGCAGTGACAGTGACATATAGAGATCAGCAGACTGGCCACATTTGTCATAAGCATGATAAGCTCCAATTATGCAGTGACAGTGACATATAGAGATCAGCAGACTGGCCAGACTTGTCATAAGCATGATAAGCTCCAATTCTGCAGTGACAGTGACATATAGAGATCAGCAGACTGGCCACACTTGTCATAAGCATGATAAGCACCAATTCTCCAGCCACAGTGACATATAGAGATCAGCAGATTGGCCACACTTGTCATAAGCATGATAAGCTCCAATTATGCAGTGACAGTTACATATGGAGATCAGCAGACGGGCCACACTTGTCATAAGCATGATAAGCTCCAATTCTGCAGTGACAGTGACATGTAGAGATCAGCAGACTGGCCACACTTGTCATAAGCATGATAAGCGCCAATTCTCCAGCCACAGTGACATATAGAGATCAGCAGACTGGGCCACACTTGCCATAAGCATGATAAGCACCAATTCTGCAGTGACAGTGACATATAGAGATCAGCAGACTGGCCACACTTGTCATAAGCATGATAAGCTCCAATTCTGCAGTGACAGTGACATATAGAGATCAGCAGACTGGCCACACTTGTCATAAGCATGATAGGCGCCAATTCTCCAGCCACAGTGACATATAGAGATCAGCAGACTGGCCACACTTGCCATAAGCATGATAAGCACCAATTCTGCAGTGACAGTGACATATAGAGATCAGCAGACTGGCCACACTTGTCATAAGCAATGATAGCTCCAATTCTGCAGTGACAGTGACATATAGAGATCAGCAGACTGGCCACACTTGTCATAAGCATGATAAGCGCCAATTCTCCAGCCACAGTGACATATAGAGATCAGCAGACTGGCCACACTTGCCATAAGCATGATAAGCACCAATTCTGCAGTGACAGTGACATATAGAGATCAGCAGACTGGCCACACTTGTCATAAGCATGATAAGCTCCAATTCTGCAGTGACAGTGACATATAGAGATCAGCAGACTGGCCACACTTGTCATAAGCATGATAAGCGCCAATTCTCCAGCCACAGTGACATATAGAGATCAGCAGACTGGCCACACTTGCCATAAGCATGATAAGCACCAATTCTGCAGTGACAGTGACATATAGAGATCAGCAGACTGGCCATACTTGTCATAAGCATGATAAACTCCAATTCTGCAATGACAGTGACATATAGAGATCAGCAGACTGGCCACACTTGTCATAAGCATGATAAGCGCCAATTCTGCAGTGACAGTGACATATAGAGATCAGCAGACTGGCCACACTTGTCATAAGCATGATAAGCACCAATTCTGCAGTGACAGTGACATATAGAGATCAGCAGACTGGCCACACTTGTCATAAGCATGATAAGCACCAATTCTGCAGTGACAGTGACATATAGAGATCAGCAGACTGGCCACATTTGTCATAAGCATGATAAGCTCCAATTATTCAGTGACAGTGACATATAGAGATCAGCAGACTGGCCAGACTTGTCATAAGCATGATAAGCTCCAATTCTGCAGTGACAGTGACATATAGAGATCAGCAGACTGGCCACACTTGTCATAAGCATGATAAGCACCAATTCTCCAGCCACAGTGACATATAGAGATCAGCAGATTGGCCACACTTGTCATAAGCATGATAAGCTCCAATTATGCAGTGACAGTGACATATGGAGATCAGCAGACGGGCCACACTTGTCATAAGCATGATAAGCTCCAATTCTGCAGTGACAGTGACATGTAGAGATCAGCAGACTGGCCACACTTGTCATAAGCATGATAAGCGCCAATTCTCCAGCCACAGTGACATATAGAGATCAGCAGACTGGCCACACTTGCCATAAGCATGATAAGCACCAATTCTGCAGTGACATGACATATAGAGATCAGCAGACTGGCACACTTGTCATAAGCATGATAAGTTCCAATTCTGCAGTGACAGTGACATATAGAGATCAGCAGACTGGCCACACTAGTCATAAGCATGATAAGCGCCAATTCTCCAGCCACAGTGACATATAGAGAATCAGCAAGACTGGCCACACTTGCCATAAGCATGATAAGCACCAATTCTGCAGTGACAGTGACATATAGAGATCAGCAGACTGGCCACACTTGTCATAAGCATGATAAGCTCCAATTCTGCAGTGACAGTGACATATAGAGATCAGCAGACTGGCCACACTTGTCATAAGCATGATAAGCGCCAATCTCCAGCCACAGTGACATATAGAGATCAGCAGACTGGCCACACTTGCCATAAGCATGATAAGCACCAATTCTGCAGTGACAGTGACATATAGAGATCAGCAGACTGGCCACACTTGTCATAAGCATGATAAGCTCCAATTCTGCAGTGACAGTGACATATAGAGATCAGCAGACTGGCCACACATTGTCATAAGCATGATAAGCGCCAATTCTCCAGCCACAGTGACATATAGAGATCAGCAGACTGGCCACACTTGCCATAAGCATGATAAGCACCAATTCTGCAGTGACAGTGACATAGAGATCAGCAGACTGCCATACTTGTCATAAGCATGATAAACTCCAATTCTGCAATGACATGACATATAGAGATCCAGCAGACTGGCCACACTTGTCATAAGCATGATAAGCGCCAATTCTGCAGTGACAGTGACATATGGAGATCAGCAGACTGGTCACACTTGTCATAAGCATGATAAGCGCCAATTCTGCAGTGACAGTGACATATAGAGATCAGCAGACTGGCCACACTTGTCATAAGCATGATAAGCACCAATTCTGCAGTGACAGTGACATATAGAGATCAGCAGACTGGCCATACTTGTCATAAGCATGATAAGCTCCAATTCTGCAATGACAGTGACATATAGAGATCAGCAGACTGGCAACACTTGTCGTAAGCATGATAAGCGCCAATTCTGCAGTGACATATAGAGATCAGCAGACTGGCCACTTGTTGTCATAACATGATAAGCACCAATTCTGCAGTCAGTACAGTGCACATACTTTGAAGAGATCTTAAGCAGATCAGGTCCTGGCCCACTTGCATAAGCATGATAAGCAGGCCACTTCATGCAGTGAAACAGTGACATACAGAGATCAGCAGACTGGATCAGACTTGCATCAGATCAGCCGATAAGCACCAATTCTGCAGTGACAGTGACATACAGAGATCATGAATCAGACTGGCCAAAATTTCCATAAGCCGTAATTTTCCAACCACATACATGTATAGAGATCAGGAGTCCGACTGGCCACAATTGCCATAAGCCGTAATTTTCCAGCCACATATAGAGATATGTAGCCTATTTCATCAACATTGCAAAGTATACTTTACTAGCAAAGTATACTTTGAGGGAGTAATCATTTATTTTTCCTGAAATGCATTATTTCATATAACTAACAAATGCATATATTTCATGATTAAAAGTATGCAAAATTATTTTACCAAATTGGCTGTGATAATGTTATAAATTCAGTATAAATAAAAATTAATAAATTAATAAATTTATCATAAAATTTAAAATTTCTCCCTCAAAGTATACTTTGCTACTAAAGTATACTTTGCAATGTTGATGAAATAGGCTACAGGAGTCGGACTGGCCACAATTGCCAGAAACCCCAATCCTCCAACCACATGTAGAGATCAGATTCAATCTTCCAGCCACATATAAAGATCAGGAGTCAGACTGTCAATCTTCCAGTCACACACATGACATAAGCTTCAATCCTCCAGCCACATATCAAGATTGGTAGCCGATTTCACCAACTTTGCTAAGAAAACTTATCTTCACTTAGCACTTTGTGGGAGTATTTATTATTTGTACTGAAATGCATTATTTCATATATAACAAATAACTTTGTACTTGATTATTAAAATTATGCAAAAGTACATGTATTATACTGTATTTATTCCATTATCATTACATAAAAAAAGTAATTTATGCATAATATGAAAATTACTCCCTCAAAGTACACTTGGCAAGATAAATGAAGTTAGTGATTTTGGTGAAATCAGCTACAAGCGTCAGACTGCCCACATATGCCATAAGTGCATTGCTATCACTAAGCTAATCCCCTGGCTGACATATTTGATAATACTAGGTGATCGCTGGCGAGAAACAAATCACCTGATGACGTTTCAAAAACAAGGCGAACGCCAGGAAGTGTCTCGCCCACTAAACAAGGCGATCACCACAAAGGTCAAGGTCGATCAAGATATGAGGAATACCAAAATGATTGATATGAAGGTCAAGGTCACATATGACGGTCAATGACACTGGGTGAATAGCCATCAATGTGAGGAAGCTATTGATACAATTTGGTAATGATCCATCAACGTTAAGAATCTACTGATGAGGGGGTATTCAATATTTGGACGTACGTCCAAGATTATTGACAAAAATGTGAAGGTCACCTGTGAAGAAGTTAATGATGTCCAAAATGTTTTTTTGTTTGACGACGGAATTGCGACAGCTACATTAGGTCTTATTTTCCACTTTCGTGGGTGAGACTAAAAGTGCTTTTATGGTAAGAAATTGCATTGAAATCAACGAATCAACTGTCTGCATTGGTAAATTGAAACAAACAGGATGGGGGTGGGGGCATTTGTTAGTATAATCAACGTACCCTTCCAAGAACTTCAATGACTGCTACATCCCGGACCGAATCACGGACAAACTGATTGTTGATGGCGCCGACCGTCGATTGTATCATGGAGTGGGACTGTCACTGCCAACAACTTCACAAAGACTGAAAGAGTTCACAATACCTGGTTATACCCTTTGCTATAGCTGCACATTTTTCGCTTTATGTGCAATAGGTTGCACTATATCGCAACACACAGTCACCGGTATAAATTATGCAGAGTAACGTTTCATAGCTACATAGTTATTGAGAGACAAATGTACAATATGAGAAAGAAATAGTATCATGAACTTGTCGAAAACGTAAATAAATGTTGCGCATAGATTAATCATAAGGAAGCTACATACCAAGTTTCAGGTCAGGTGTGTAGTTAGTACGGTTTAAATGTTTTACGACTCGCAAACCAAAATTAGAAAATTATAAGTAAAAAAGGGGGTGATAATCCATGACCTCGAGGTCGAATAAAAAATCAAAATAAACTGTGCGCATCTACTCATCATAACGAAGCTGCATACCAAGTTTCAGGTGTGTAGCTAGTACAATTAAAGGTTTTACGACTTACAAGCCAAAATTGGAAAATTCTAAGTCAAAAAGGGGGAGATAATCCATGACCCCGGGGTCAAATAAAAAATCAAAATAAACTTTGTGCATCTACTCATCAGAAGGAAGATACATACAAAAAGGGGGAGATAATCCATGACCCCGGGGTCAAATAAAAAATCGAAATAAATGTTGCGCATCGACTCATCAGAAGCAAGCTACATGCCAAGTTTCAGGTGTGTAGCTAGTACAATTTAAAAAAATTACGACATACAAGCCAAAATTGGAAAATTCTAAGTTGAAAAGGGGGAGATAATCCATGACCCCGGGGTCAAATAAAAAATCGAAATAAATGTTGCCCATCGACTCATCAGAAGCAAGCTACATATCAAGTTTCAGGTGTGTATGTAGCTACATGTAGCACAATTTAAAAAATTTACTTACAAGCCAAAAGTGGAAAATTCTAAGTTGAAAAGGGGAAAATAATCCATGACCCCGGGGTCAAATAAAAAATCGAAATAAATGTTGCGCATTGACTCATCAGAAGCAAGCTACATACCAAGTTTCAGGTGTGTATGTAGCTACATGTAGAACAATTTAAAAAATTTACTTACAAGCCAAAAGTGGAAAATTCTAAGTTGAAAAGGGGAAAATAATCCATGACCCCGGCGTCAAATCAAATATCAAAATAAATGATGTGCATCGACTCATCATAAAGTAGGTACCTAGTTTGTACGGTTTAAAAGTTTTATGACTTGCAAGCCAAATTTAGTAAATTCTACGTGGAAAAGGGGGTGATAATCCATGACCCCAAGATCGAATAAAAAATCGAAATAAACTTTGCGCAGCTACACATCATAAGGAAGCTACATACCAAGTATCAAGCGTGTAGCGAGTACAATTTAAAAGTTTTACTACTTACAAGCCAAAATTGGAAAATTATAAGTCGAAATAGGGAGATAATCCATGACCCGGGGGTAAAATAAAAAATGGAAATAAACTTTGTGCATCAACTCATCATGATGAAGCTACATAACACGTTTCAGGTATGTAGCTATTATGGTTTAAAAGTTTTACGAAAATTAAAAAAGTCTTAGTCAAAAAGGGGGAGAAAATCCATGACCCGGGTGGTCGAATAAAAAATCGAAATAAATTTTGCGCATCGACTCATCAGAAGCAAGCTATATGCCAAGTTTCAGGTGTGTAGCTAGTACAATTTAAAAAAAATTACGACTTACAAGCCAAAATTGGAAAATTCTAAGTTGAAAAGGGGGAGATAATCCATGACCCCGGGGTCAAATAAAATATCAAAATAAATGTTGCGCATCGACTCATCATAAGCAAGCTACATACCAGGTTTCAGATATGTAGTTAGTTATCTCCCCATTTTGGCTGTGATAATGTAATCAATTCAGTATAATAATTCTGCATACTTTTAATCATCAACTATATGCAGTGGTTAGTTCTATATGAAATAATGCATTTCGGGAAAAATAAATGATTACTCCCTCAAAGTATACATTACTAGATAAGTATACTTTGCAATTTTGATGAAATCGGCTACTGGTGTTCCGCTACACAAATGGGAATAAAAGGATAACCAATGTCAAACTATGTATACCTACATGTGTATTATTAGTCTATGAATGTTTTTAACATGACCATGATGACTGTGAAGTGTTAAAACTTCTCACTCGTCAGACTGTGTAGCAAAACGCCGGGACAAATTGGGCTGTTATTATGACAACATTTTACACTATAATACTATATATGAGATTTTCTAAGCTACCTTAAATACTGCATTAAAAGGATAAGAAGCCCAATAATAGCATCCGGCCACACTTTTGCCCCTTTATTCCAAGTTCCACTGACTCGGTCATGACACAGGGCTACTAAAATAAGTCCACTGTAATGCAAGTCAATACTCATTGTAACATCATTACTGTGTGCTAAAAGTGGGTGGGGTAATATTCAATGTTGATTGTAATTCACGAATACACCAAGTTACAGTTTGCCATATAAGGTCATTGTTGTTGTTGTAGATTTTGTGCCGCACGAGCGTTACATGTAAGCAAACCGCTGTCCCATTGACAGCCAGCCAAAATGTGCTATTTTCATTTTACTTCCTAAATGTAATCTATAATATTGCATTTTTTAAATCAAGCTTACATTCATCTTTTGAAATCGACATTCATTTAACTTTCATAAGTATAATTACACAGCTCATTTACAGATGTGTTTGCATATATGCAAAATCTGCTACATCCCCCCCCCCCCCGAAAGGATGTTCCTCCGGGGAAGGACCTGCTGTCAGCGCATGATGATCTGCCCTCAAGCTCTGGTCGATCAGTGCATTGCAGGCATTTCTGTCCGTACTCAAAAAGGTCTGTTGCCGGAAACCAGGACACATTGGCTGCGCGGTTCAGTATTTTATTTGCACCAATCATGAGAATTGCTTTGAAAATTTAAGCCATACACATAAATATATGGTAGATTTTATTTAATGTCCACATACATGTTTATTTTCATACAAATTGCGAACTACAGTAAATAACCTATACACATATACAATTATCATCTTTTTGTGAGGTTGCTGCGTGTTTTTTATTGCATACATTCGCATTCCATTGTCTTACTACTGAAGTAAATGGTCAATAATTTGTCCATATCATGTGTTCCAATGAATGGATTCATTACATACCATGAAGTGCTAGCTGGTTGTAACATAATTATTGGCAACATTGCTCTGATTTCAGTCAAACAAATTGTTAACACAAATTTGTGACCTAAGTTAAAAAAATATAATTAGCCTAAAATTAATTAGAATTATTACTAATCATACTATTTGTATAATGGGAATAACCAAATTCAACTCTAAAGTAACAAGAAAGTCAAAAATAAAGATGACAGTATATCCACACTTGTATACATTTAGTTGCAGGAAGTAATTCTGAAGAATACTCTTGTATCGTTCGTACACAGAGTCACGATGCCCTCCATAGGTTTCCCTTGTCGAGTATAGTATCACATCTCATTCATAATTTAGCATTTAATTGTGACATGTTTTCTGTATTTTTAAATTGAAATAAATGTCAGTATTGTAAAAAAATAAAAATTGTAGTTCTGAAATACATTTTGTCATTTTAGTAGGACTATAAAAATAAATATTGCCTTTTCAATGCAATAAACATCTGTAAATATATAATATAGTTCAGAGGTATTGAAATATGTTCATTTCATAATACTGACATTCGTTTATGTAAAATACGTATAGAAAATGTAGCATAATCAACAGATAAAGTGTGAATAAGATCTGATTCGCTATTCTACAGTATACATTGGTACATGTGAAATCCCCACCTGAGGAATTTAATTCCATTGTACGTCAAATTCTGTCTTAGTACTAAGCCTAGTGTTTACCAATGGTCTTTGGTAGCTAATCGAACATAAAAACGGAATAACTCAATGGAAATAATTGTTTGCGATTCAGCAATCAATTTTGTACATCATGTTTTACATATTCAATAGGATAAGCAGAATATGTAGGTGTCGGCCACTGGTACTAAACGTGAACCGGTCAATAGTGTGTTCACTTCAAACATCTCGTGAACCAGTTTAACGTATCTGTGACAAGTATTTCCATTTAGATAATGTAACATAGTCAATTAAAAAAAGTAAATTTCAGCAAAACACACCAGATAATACGTTGTGACAGCTGTGACAGCATGGAAATATTGGAAATTGCGGTTTGTTTACCTGTACAGTGTAACTCGGATGCGAGGCAAACACTATCTCCGTCTGAACTAGGATGCGAGGCAAAAACTATCTCCGTCTGACAGCTGTGACAGCATGGAAATATCGGAAATTGCGGTTTGTTTACCTGTACAGTGTAACCCGGATGAAAGATGGCAGCGGAACTGTAACTTGTTGTATACGTACTCGGGTACAGTACTGTAACTGGTGTCATGAGATCGTGAGAGTCGCTCGGTTGTACTTGTTCGATTGTGTATAAATCAATGTCATTGATGCAAATTGTAGTTAAACAATATCATCTTCGCAAGTCTGAATCTAGAAACAAATGTTTACTTTCTTGTTAATGTTGTTCGCCTTCAATTTCGCGCACGTGCTTGTGACGTTTTGTGTGTAAGCAGTTTTCCGACGTGTCTCCGAGTAGTAGCGAGTACGATAGCGCGGAACGCTCGGGATTCCGAAAATGAAAAGTGTCAATATTGACATTATGTACTAAGTGGTACACAACACAAGATTTTGTTGTTTTCAAATTGCGATTGAGAAAATCTCAAGACTTGGGATATATCTATTAGGCAGTATATGTTAGTTGTGTGTACTAAATCAGTTGCCAGACATGTTTTTGTGTTTGAACAAAATTGAAAATTGGAATACTGAGCCGTTCAGAGCCATTAAATCTAAAAACCAAAAAGTCACCCTCTTCAAAAAAAAATATTTTATGAAATTCCATCAAATATTGATTTTATTGAGAAAAAAACGATTTTCCTATGGGAATTTAACGTGGGGGCTAAAAATAATTTTTTTAAAAATATTTGGACCGATTTTCAAAATCTAACTTTTGTTTTCTTAGTTACATCATTTTCAAGCGATCTCGCCAGGTTTAAAAAATTGCGAAATTGATTCCCCATGTTAAATTCCCATAGGAAAATCGTTTTTTCGCAATAAAATCAATATTTGACGGAATTTCATCATAATATCTTTTGGGGAGGGTGACTTTTTTGCTATTGATGAAAAAGTACTTACTTTTAAATATTTTTTAGATTTAATGTGCTTAATGGCCAAATGTTCGTCGGCAGCAAAACGTTGAACAGACATTAGTTCGATATAACTACATACTAATACTAATGCTAACGTTACATGGAAATAATTAGCAACATTTACAATCATTACCCAATTCCCTATACAAGTTGATTTTACATAGTTTTGACTAACCCCCTGGATTTCGACGTGTCTGGGAACTAGTTTCACGTGCTTGGGCAATAGTCCCGCGTGCCCGTGGAGCAGTCAACATTATTTTCATCCCTAAAAGTCATGACGTTTTATCGAAGATTACATCATAAAATTCAACGCAATTTATTTCGGTCAGTCGATGCGCCCCATCACAAATTCACGTTCATTGTATCACATGCAGAATATTACAGGTTGGGTAATACAACGGTTGTTTCATGCATTATTGGTCATTCGGAGAACAGTCAAAACTATTGCCCCGATGTGCTGCGGACGACCCGAGGCACTATTTCCCAGAGGCCGAAGGCATCGAGGGGTAATATGTTTTGACTGTTCTCCGAATTACCATGAAATAACTGCACAGTAGACTGCTGTACTTACTGGTTATAGACGTAAATGTTCCTTGAGTTATTTAATGCACGGTTCTGTGTGTACGAAACTGATATACATAAATGATGCAGCATGGGTTATTCATGCTATTTATTAAACAAGCTTGTTTTTGTTTCTGACGGCAAGTTTGGATTTAAAACTAAGGCTAATATACTATCAAGAAACAACGAGTTCGCAAGGTTCTAAATTAAGTGTAAGAAAACAGATTTTCTGTATAATTGCAACTTATGTTGCCCCATATATCGATGGTCTAGTAACATAAGGTCGTAACTGCTATGCTAAAGCATAGCAGTTACGACCTTATGTTACTAGACCATCGATATGATACATTTAGAATTTTAGAGAAACTAGCGGCCATCTTGTATTTCAAGTCATTGATAATCACCAAATTATCAAACCGCTATTAAGATGTGGACTGTTAAAATATGCGAAATGCTCGTGAGTTGGTACATTTAGCGTCCTTGGAAATGTTGTGCTTTATCTTTTCAAGATGGTGGATGGTGGCCATTTTGTATTCCCAGACCATGATGAAATCCAACCTAACAAACAGCCACTACAGTAGGTATGGTCGGCTAAATGAGTGAATATGTATTTGTACAGTTAGCTCCTCACTCAAATAGTGTGCTTTATAATGTTCAATATGGCAGACGGCGGCCATTTTGGATCGCAAGGGCCTAATTACTTCTAAACCAACACACAACCGCTCCAGCACGTATGACATGCTGAAATTAGTGAATATATACATGTACATATTATTTTCACCTTTAGCTAAGCTAAGCTAAGTAGTAGATGGTGGACGGTGGCCATCTTGGATTTCAAGGTCCAAAGTATAAAAAAATAACAAATACTAGTAGTTTTGCAATGTTATAATTACTGGGAAACGACACCTCATATCAGTACATAGATAATACATTTTATATATTTCAAAATGGCGTAGATGACCATTTTGAATGTTGGACTCTAAAATGAAAACGAAATTGCCACCATTTTTGGAAATGCATAAGAGCTATTGCTTTTGCTCAAGTATTGAAATTGACCAATCAACAATAGAAACGGTATGAATATTTTAAGTCACGGAATCCTTGGAAATAACCCTACTGGTATGAATATTTTAATTTATTATATACCTACCCATGAAATACATAGTTATACGATGTAAATAAAAGTTATATGTTCTCATCGATGAAATAAACATCTTCTGGTGAAAATACGACTACTTCCGCTATCTATATTCATAACGCGCACCTGCAGTACCGGACTGCAAATCGGCTGCAAATAGGCTACACATTCATTACCGTATACAGTCTAAAAAACTACTAATTTCCATGGAGCGGTATATAATAAATATATTAATCATATTTATGCAACGAATATGACATATATGTTCATCTCTTGGTGTGAAATGTCCATATTGCACTCGTGTAACGGCACTCGTTAAATATGGAAATTCCACACCACTCGATGAACATATATGTCATATTCGTTGCAATTTTGATTTTGCGGATTTTGATGAAATATGGCGCAGCAAACGCGTCTTCGAGAACTGAATTTGGTGGCCCATAGAGTTCAGCACAGACTTATGTCATTTTTCCGAAGAATCGATTTTGGAAATCGATTCTTCGCAAAAACAGAAGTTTGGGCAAGAATACAGATACCTCCAAATGCAGCTTAACAAGACGCGTTTGATGCGCCATATTTCATCAAAATCCGTTATGTAATAAGGACACTATACAAGAATACGTACTTTGAATCAGATGGATTCTGGAAGTTTCAGTACTTGTTGTTGTTGTTAGTACCACGTGATCATACACCTTGAACAAGCGTCTCATCAGGATTTGCAGTGTTTGACAGTATTTCCCCATACATATATGTACAGAAACACCGCTTATACATGCATAATTAATGGAAGTGTCGAGAAATGTGCAAGCAGCTATTGCTGTCTGATATTTAGGGTTAAAAGGGTTGAATAATAGCCGCCATTGAGCATTGCCAGTCAATGGGCGATTCACAAAACAATATTTCATAATTCCCGACTGAGCTGCGAACAGTTTCGCCATTTTACACATTCAGAGTCAGGAGTAATGAGCCCCGCAGGGGATGTAGAATTTTTTTTTTTTTATTAATTCGTTACCACGAAATAACAATTCATTCCCTCAATTTAGCACTTCGTTCCCACGAATTAACAATTCATTCCCACGAATTAACAATTCATTCCCACGAATTAACAATTCATTCCCACGAAATAACAATTCGTTCCCACGGGAACGAATTGATAATTCGTGGGAACCAATTGTTATATTGTGTGAACGAATTGTTAATTCGAGGGAACGAAGTGTTAAATTGAGGGAATGAATTGACATTTCATGGGAACGAATTGTTAATTCGTGGGAACGAATTGTTAAATTGAAGGAACGAATTGTCATTTCGTGGGAAAGAATTAATTAAAAAAAAGAGAATTCTACGTCCTCTGCGGGGGATTCAGTAGAGCTGCGAACAGTTTCGCCCGTTTACACATTTTATTAACCATTTTTCATGTGGAAAGATAGGATTATTTCTCTCCCAAAGTGTATGTTGTTGCCAGGCAACTGAACCGTCTTGTCGAGACGGTTCAGTTGCCTGGCAACAACATAATACGTTTTATGAGAAAACTTACAGAAACAATCGTATTTCTATTTTTGGAAAGTCTAGGATGTACATGTATGTGTGTCTCATTTACAATTGAGATTCCACGCCCCCTCTGGACGTACATTTTGAATCCGCCCCTGAGTGTTATGCAACAATTTCGGCGAGCATACAACATGTGCACCGATTCATATATCCCTACACATAGCACCATGTTTTATGCTTGTTACATGGACAGCCATTGCAAATAACATTGCAATGACATGCAATTTCGTTTAGCGAATGATTTAAACACTTTGTATTTTAAATTGCCTGTGTGGTGATTGAAGAGATTGCAATTCCCACCAGTGTTTGTGTGAAAAGTGTGTATGATTGGAAAATTACTTGACCGTAGTTCGGCCAACAAACCGAGTTTACAATGTAACCATAGAGACTATTTGTTGAAGGTTCCAAACGAAACAAACTAAAATAATGGAAAACGAAATGAAAACGATCGTTTTGTATAACAATATAATGGGACACGATTACGTTTTTGCTGTACGTGAAAACAATATTTCATTTGCAAACCCGACTCGCAACTATTTAACCGCCTGCCGCATAATCTACAGTCCGGATATTTTCATGGTTTCACAAACGAACGAGTGCCTATCGTATATACATCGTTTTTGACATCGTAGTCGTTTTCTAATTAGAAAACGATGTTTTCGTTGGTTTAAACGTGACACGTGACGCGTTTAAGCCGATGGAAACAATCGTTTTCCAAATACAAAGGCACAAAGGATGTGAAAACATATCGTTTTCACATCCTTTGTGCCTTTTTATTTAGTTTAAACATATTTTATTGCTCTTTTTTTTTTTACAATTTACAATAATTGTACAATAAACAAATTTCTGATAAAGAGAGCAAACGGGATGGGCTACAAGTGTTTACAACGTTAGCTACAGCCCTTCCCAAATGCTTATTACAAGTATTAAACATGTGGTATAATGGCGGTGAAATATACGGTATAATGTAATGATATATAGAGCAAAAAACATGTACGAAAAAAAAAACGAAAAAAAAAACAACAAAACTAGCATGCATATATATATTCGTGTTGCACTCTCCAGTGAATTCAGACCGCTTAGCATCCAAAAATCTGGCCACTATGTAAGTTGATTATTTTCCCTATAAAACAGGAACATGTTAGTGAGTCTACTCATTATTAAAATTATTAAAACGACGAGTGAGTTTTATGTAGCGCTGAACTTCTTTGAAAATGGTAGCATTAGATTCATATTCTTTTGACTCGTCTCCAAACAGTATAGTATCTATTGACAAGGGGTTGTGTTGACGGGTTGCGGTAAACATTTGCTGGCGTTGTTGGTTGAATGATGTGCATTTGAAAAAGTAGTGCTCGGCATTTTCAACGTCTTGTGTGCAGTGACATAATGGGGATTCTCGTAGATGATTTATAAATAGATCTGAATTTAAATTGCTACATTGATTTCTTTTGCGGGCGTGATAAAACTGATTGCGTTCTTTCACCTATCAGGTAGTATGCTGGAACAATTGCCGGTTTGAACAGCTGTTTAAGTTTGGCTTTAAATGTTGCTGAGGGGGAATTCTTAATTTCGTCATCTAACTCGTTCCATAATGCTAATGAAGATGGTATAAAAGATTTAGAGTAGATTTCTGTTCGCCTGGCTAATGTAATGAAATTGTTCCTATTACGCAATTCATATGGATTATTTTCTCCGACTAGTTGTGGGAATAGCTCGTGTAGATAGGTTGGAAGTTTACCTGCCTTTTCTTTGAATATTAACACTAATTTTTGTATTTTTCTTCGGTCTGATAGCGACACCCATCCAATTTCTTGGACAAGTTTATTAATTGAAACTGAACGGGTTAGACCAATAACTGTTCTAGCTGCTTCATATTGCAGTTTGTCAAGGGAATCACGTTCATATTGGGTACAACTGTCCCAAACAATTGCTGCATACTCAACAATTGGTCTCATATAAGATATATATATTTGATTTAATGTATTTCTATCAGTTTAAATAATTTAAGCATCATCAGAACCTAATACCTTAGAAGCTGATACAATACTATTTGAAATACGTTCATGCCAGGTTCCATCCTGACTAAGAGTTAACCCCAAGTGTTTGTGATGTTCGACAAATTGGAGTTGGACGTTATTAAAATATAGAGCTGGATCTACATGTCTTACTAGTGAACATATCATTGCGTCAGCTTTAGAGGGGTTGAACTTCACAAGCCACTGGTTTGACCATTTCGCTAATTTATCTAAGTCGTGATTTATATTATGTTTTATTATATTCATGTCTGGTGTTGAAACTGCAATAGATGAGTCATCGGCAAAAAGTCTGGTTGTACTGATTAGATTGTCAGCAATATCATTTACATATATCAAAAAGAGAAGAGGACCAAGAACCGATCCTTGTGGAACACCTGCACTTATTACTTTGTTTTTATTTGGAAAACGATAAGCAATCGTTCGTTTATGAGACCTGGAACAAATACGGTCTGTATTGTCAAAACAAACCGCTTTTAGTCTTACTCAGAGTCATGATGATCAGCGATGTTACAAATAGCAAACAAACCGATCGAAACAATAGTGCAAACTGCTATTACAAACTGGTCTATCTTAAAGGTGTATAATTGTGTCACTATGCCACCAGTCTAAAAATTACGTGTGCCCGATAAACACCATTACCTCACGTATTGATTGGCATTTTTATACATTTTATAGCAGACGTAAATTTCCACACTGATATCCGGGGCGATAACCGTCTTATGAAATAATGCATTTCGGGAAAAATAAATGATTATTCCCTCAAAGCATACTTAGCTAGATAAGTATGCTTTGCAATGTTGGTGAAATAGGCTACAGGACATGTACTGTATACAATACTTTCTGACTTAAGACTTCTTGTAATGAAATAATCTGACAAGTATCGCAAGTCTACGGAGCCTCGCAGGAGACGTGAAATTACCAATTCGTTTACTCAATTTAACAATTCGTTCCCATGAAATAACAATTCGTTCCCACGGGAACGAATTGTTAATTAGTGGGAACGAATTGTTATATCGTGGGAACGAATTGTTAATTCGAGGGAACGAATTGTTAACTTGAGGGAACGAATTGTCATTTCGTGGGAACGAATTGTAAATTAGAGGAAACGAATTGCTATATAGTGGGAACGAATTGTTAATTCGAGGGAACGAATTGTTATTTCGTGGGAACGAATTAATAAAAAGAATCCATGCCCCCAACCCGTCCCCCCCCCGCCCCCCCCGTACAAGACTACCCATATTCCGCAGTTTATGCCCGTGCTATTTAATTTAGTACATGTAGGCGACCTAGGAACTATGGACGTGAGATACATTATTATTAGAACAGGGTGTCCGCATGCACGATCGATAATCTGTTGCTGAGGCTCGCGGATTATCTCCTCCTGCATGCACAGACATTCGGCGTGCTTCGGCTTCCATCGGTATAACTATATATATGTACAAGGCTTCTAACTTTGGTCGGATACGACCTCGTAACAAAATAGTATGTTTAAAATTGTAATTTTCTATGTATTCTATGTATTTATGCAGGATATCGATAATTCTCAAATGATCATATGAACTTGCCACTACAAAATTGACGTTAGAGCCTTAATCACATTATTTATGTCTTATGATACGAGGTTGTGTCCAACCTAGGAAAAGGAGCTGTGATTCCATATTATTTGCATAAATATGTATTAAATATGTTATTTTAGCAAGATAACAATATTTCTCAAATAAACATGTGCACTTCCCGCCAAAATATTTACGTTATCGTTAATAAAATCGCGGAATATGTTATGATACTAGGTCGTGTCCGACCAAAGTTAGAAGCCTTGTTCATAGATATAGAGTTACACCGATGAAAGCCGAAACACGCCGAATGCCTGTGCCTACATGCGGATGAACCAAACTCTAAGTATTACTTACACTTCCGCCTGCGCTAATCTTGCGAATATTTGTCAATTTAATCATTTCAAAATACTTTAATAATATGCTTGAAATCAAGGAAATTGATTGTCTGAGCCTGAGCTAGGCTACAGCTCAGGCTCAAACAATCAAATTGCTTGATTGCTAGTTGGCATTGCCAATAGTTGTTGCGAAACGGTGTCAACCTGGGCAAGATTAACGCAGGTGATTGTGTATGATACTTTTGATCAGCGAATGTGCTAGACAGTACCTAGCTGACCCCAATTTTTGCCAGATCTGCAGTTAGATTAAGAGTTATAAAATGGTATACAATTTATGTAAAGTCAAAGAAACAATTAACAAAAGCTCCGAACCAGTGGCATACGTAACACAAACTGTTTATATCTGGAGAAAGTTGCCCCAAAACCGGGATATTGCAATCGCCTATAATATGTGCACTGAACATGTAAATAAAGCCATGTTACGTGTTTATAAATACTTGAATATTGTGCTTGAAATCAAGCAACTTGATTGGCTGAGCGTGAGCTGTGTTACAGCTCAGAATCAATCAAAGATTATTGATTGCGAGTTGGCATTGCCAGCATGTTCAGACACGTTGATAATCTGGACAAGATTAACGGATACGGCTGGTTTGACACACATATACAAATATACACAACCGCCTGTGTTAATATTAAACAGATTATCAACGTTTCTGAACAGTTATTTGGCAATTCCAACTCACAATCAATTTGATTGTCTGAGCCTGAGTTGCAGCATAGCTCAGTCAATTCTACTGCTTCAATTCAAGCACAATATGCAAGTATATAACCATCCGTATGCGTTTCAGGGGCCCGTTTCACTAAACGTCTTAAGACTAAAATGTTCGTAAGTGCAAATTTAAGATCGTCTGTAAATATCAATTTATGGATTTACATTTATTGAGCATAGGCTGCATATGCAGCCTATGCTCAATAAATGTAAATCCAATAATTGTTTACAATAAGACATTGTTAATGTGATATTTACAGACTATCACAAGTTTGCACTTACGAACATTTTAGTCTTGTGAATTTTAATGAAACGGCCCCCAGGTACGGATAAATGTATCCCGAATGTTCTGTCTGTAACGCAGGGCGAAGTCGCCCAGCGTTACAGATAGAACATTCGGGTCAGGACAACGCTAGCTGCACGTTGTAAAGGTATATTCCCACTCTTTAGGCACAAACTGTTCTTTATATCATAGCCATCATCTGAGACATTTTCTGGTAAAATAAACATTCATTTACCATTACACCACGTATTGATTTGCATTATTATACATTCTATATCAGACTTAAGTTTCCACACTGATATCAGGGGCGATAACCGTATTTCCTTAAGATATTAACGGACATACTATTTATTCTGTTTATTTATTTTTTATGTGCAATAATCATACTTTATAATCTGTCGAAAACATTTTTTTTTCAGGTGGCGCATTTAATTAGTATAAATAATTGAAAAATGTCATGCCTCATTTGCATATGAAAATAGCCGATAACACCGCGAGTAACTATCAGTACAATACATATTACTAATAGAGTATAACTGTATAGCGGGAATTCGTAATATTTAGAACTGGTGGAATAGTGACACAATTATACACTTATTCAATTCCTATAAATAACACGTCGTACATGTACATGTACCTACTGCGTGGGCATGTACCGTTAAGCTTTGTAGCCAATGTGTTGTTCTATACGGCTACTCCGCAGTCAACGGTAAAACTTTGCGGAACAATGTTTTCATTTCCCGCACTAAAACATTGCAATAACTGAAGGGAATGAGGGACTTGACGCTTATTGTATACTTCGCTATATTGCAGTTGAGAGAAAAGGCAACACAATTAGATAAGTATATTCAGAGCTCCGGATAAGCTGCGTATTTAGTAAATACCCAATTAATATTGCTAAAAACCCAACTGAAATCATAAGTAGCGAGTATCAACAAGCAATACAAAAATTGTGATACGTTTATCATGCTGCAGTAAACAATAAACAGACACAAATATAGCATAGTTTTCTTATTTTCCATCAAAACACATCTTGGTGTTTCATTAGAATTAGACAATTCTAATGAAATACCAAGGCATCTTTTCATTTCGAAGCAAACTATTCAATAAGTGCTGTTTGTTGATGTGTAAATAAATTTCCTACCGGGAATTCAAAGGCCGTACAGGTACAGGTGTCAGATGTGGATGAAATGTGACCAACAAAGTTGGTAACAAAAAACTTTCACCGTAAATTTGTATTGGTTTTCTGAATATATATGACACTATAATCATTTAGTAATAGTTACATTACTTATAGTGACTCGCGGTGGTATAATAATGTTGTGTTTTTATTTCATACTGTTGTTGCTTTCTCAGATCACTCATAGGGGCAAATATTTTCAGGAAACCAATACAAAGCTTCAGTTAAATATTTTTTCCTAACTCAATACTCCACTTTCCAACCTCATCTGAGACACAGTACCTTTAATGTGTTTATGCCAAAAGTTCGTCGGCAGCAAAACGTGGAACCGAAAATAGATATACATGTATGTTTTCAGAACAACGACAAAACATTCAATAATGACATGTAAACCATGTAATTTACCTGGACACCATGGGTTAAACAGTATGTATATGTCATCGGGCTGGGCGTATCTGCACTTGTCCACGTCGCCATTCTCATTTCTGTGACTTGTTTCTATAAATAGATTATACCGCCCAACTATTGCATCATGGGAGGTGGCCACTTTCAAATGCACCACCTTGTCCTCGACCCGTACAAGCTGGTAGGCCCAGATGGAGGATTTCAGCGATTTCACACGATGTACCGGGACCACCGTGCCTTTGCTTTGAAGTGGCTGTCGTCCTGCAACAACATATATAAAGGTAATAATTGAGACACATCATGTGATTTTGTACCTTTGGACATCTGTGTAATTTAGTTTAATTACGTTTACACAATTTACAATACTTTTCAAAAATAATGTCTTCCTGTGAATAAATGAGTACAAAATCCTGTGATTTACTTCATGGAACAGATACATGTATGTTACTGTTCACACAACTGAATCAGCTTCCTAATGACATATTTCACAACCGATTTGACCAAATGGTTCTTTAGATATAAACAAAGTGCGAGAACTGTATGACTGCATCTCGTACATCATACGAAACGCACAATGGGATTCATTATCGATTGCAATGCACACGTTGAATTTACAACTCAGATTTGAACATGTTAAAACCGTTATGAGAAATTAGATACGGTATTGGCGGCCATCTTGCATGCAATTTGTATTATAAATCATACGTATAACGTACAGTGGGGTCAGCGTGTAAGTGCACACACGAACGAACACGACAGGTTGGAACCAACCTGTCGTGTTCGTTCGTGTGTGCACTTACACGCTGACCCCACTGTATATAATACATGCACTATATTAATACATATAACATATTACAGACATGTGTATTGATTTCAGACTATTACGGATCAAATATTGTGTTGTTTTTGGCAGCCATCTTGGATTATGGAAAATGTTCAAGGGTGACAGAGTATCATCCGTCGGATTCCAATAACATAGGTACTGAAGATGCAAAATCACCAAAAAACCATTGTGTTTACACCAAGTCCTGGGGGCCGTTTCACTAAACTTCGTATGACTAAAATGTTCGTAAGTGCAAACTTATGATAGTCTGTAAATTTCACATTAGCAATGTTTTCTTGAAAACATACACATATGCAGCCTATGCTCACTAAATGTAAATTCATGAATTGAAATTTCCAGACGATCCTAAATTTGCACTTACGAACATTTTAGTCGTACGAAGTTTAAATTAGTGAAACGGCTCCTGTAGCCTATTTCATCAACATTGCAAAGTATACTTTACTAGCAAAGTATACTTTGAGGGAGAAATCATTTATTTTTCCCGAAATGCATTATTTCATATAGAACTAACAAATGCATATATTTCATGAATAAAAGTATGCAGAATTATTATACTGAATTTATTACATTATCACAGCCATTAAATGGCTGTGATAATGTAATAAATTCAGTATAATAAAAATTAATTAATTTTTAAAAAAATTGAAAATTTCTCCCTCAAAGTATACTTTGCTAGTAAAGTATACTTTGCAATGTTGATGAAATACGCTACTGGTCCCGTGGAAGCTCGGCAGAACTAAGCATAGCAAATGTATCCCACTGTGTACCTGTGACAAACTTTAGCACCAGGTCGTCATTATCACAGGAGAAGGCCTTGTCGAATGTGATCCGCACGTCGAACTGTTGTCCCCGCCGAATGATGAGGTTCGGGATCTCGTAGTCGCTGCTTCGGTGGGCCTGGCGGTTCAGGGAACGCAGGAAATCAACGGATTTCGGCTTAATCTGACCATCTGTAATTGTACACAACCGTCTCCGTTAAAGATACATGACCATTCAGTAGGATATAATATAGGGAGACAGATAGTTTTGTATATTCTGTAGATATGACATTTTCTGGCAAAACGAACATTCATTCACCATTTCCCCAAGTACTGATTGGCATTATTATATATTTTATATCAGACGTAAATTTCCACACTGATATTAGGGGCGATAACCGTGTTACCTTAAACTGTTAACGGACATTACTGTCTATTCTCTGTATTTCTTTTCTGAAATGCAATGATCATACTTTATAATCTGTCGAAACAATTCTTTTTTCAGGTGACGCATTTAATTAGTATAAATAAATAAACAATATCGTGCCTCATTTGCATCTGAAAATAGCCGGATACCGCCGCGATCAGTAAATAAATATTACTAAATGATTATATCTGTATAGCGGGCACTCGTAATGTTTAGAACTGAATAGAGACACACTTATACACTTATTTAATTCCTATAATGAACTGTTTGTGACTACTGAGTAGGCATGTACATTTACTCTTGCCCAGATTATTTACGCTTCGGAACATTATGGTGCCAATGCTAACTGGAAATGATAACGTGTCATAGGTTAATCTTGCCCAGAATATCAACGCTTCTGAACATCTTTTGTCAACTCGCAATCAAGCAATTTGATTTTCTGAGCACGAGCTGTGCACAGCTCATGCTCAGAAAATCAAATTGCTTGATTTCAAACACGATATTCAATGATTTTGAAGTTAAGAAATTTCCGAATATTGTCAATATTAGCGCACGCGATAGTATAGCAAACGAGTGGCAAAACGATGTACCGAAAGAAAAGACATTAAGATGTGCTGCATATAGTTAACGTGTGATTCATCGGACATTCGATGATATACCAATTATACCAGTAGCCTATTTCATCAACATTGCAAAGTATACTTTAGTAGCAAAGTATACTTTGAGGGAGAAATTTTCAATTTTTTTTAAAATCTATTAATTTTTATTATACTGAATTTATAACATTATCACAGCCATTTAATGGCTGTGATAATGTAATAAATTCAGTATAATAATTCTGCATACTTTTAATCATCAAATATATGCAGTAGTTAGTTGTATGTGAAATAATCCATTTCAGGAAAACTAAATAATTACTCCCTCAAAGTATACTTTGCTAGTAAAATATACTTTGCAATGTTGATGAAATAGGCTACTGGTGCTGCACCGGCACCAGTGTACAATGTTTGAAGTCACAATAGGCACCGGATTCCTGACAAAGTCCTATCCAGCTACAGTGGAACCTCTTTAAACCGGACACCCTGGGAGGTCCGTGTCCAGTTTAGAGATGTTCCACTGTAAATCAGGCATATGACTATGCCACGGTATGCGGTTGTGCTTTGCGAACTTGAACAGGCATTATCATCATAACTATACACCACTGAAACCAATAACTTTCAGGATACACATTATGCCTGCGTGTCCGGTTTAGAGAAGTTCTACTGTACATGAAGAATATATGGCATAAACATGTGTTCGTCCAGTAACCGGCGCAATAAATTGTTTATGCGATAGCTCTGAGTAGAGCTGAGTCGTATTTTCATCTGGAAACCCGTGAGTTTTATCAACGTGAAACATTTTACGCCGGCACGGAGTGTAGCACCAGTGAATATGAGACGACGGAATGAAGAAATGCACGAACTCGCTAGCGCTGTGTCGTTTTACAGATGTCAGCAAGTGGCGACGGTCAGGAGTTTAACCCTTTAGTCCCGAAAGCCTGCTATAGCGGTTTATGCAAACAGTGCGGATCCAGATGAGTCGGCTCGTAACGAGCCGTCTCATCAGGATCTTCACTTTTTGAAAATAATTTTCATATTTTTGAGAACAAAAACACCCCCTGTTCATGGACTAGTATGAAAATCATTTCGTGACGGTTGGATTGGTTGCAAAATCAACGTATCAAATTACATTCCATTTACTTAGGGGTGAAAGGGTTACATAGCGCGGGGACGGGACTACAAAGACGGTAATTACACTACCCCTGTGCTAATCTTTCCAATAGTTTTCCACTTCTTTATGCCAAATTAATTATAGGAATGAATGGCCTTTTTGTGGAATTTATCGGGGTATAAACTTGGAAAAGTCGCGGGAATACTGGACGAAGGCCGGAAGGCTTCGTCCAGTATTGCCACGACTTTTCCAAGTTTATATCCCCGATAAATTCCACAAAAATGCCATTCATTCCTTGTAATTCCAGCATTTGAAATAAATTCATCCAGAAAATATGTTTATTTTCCGTTTTCTTAAGAATTATTTTAACTGCGCCTCACGGTTACGGAAATTAGTTCGGCGTGGGAGTTTACTGGGATATAAATCTTGGACAGAGACTTGCTACGGGCCAATCAAATGTTAAAGAATTGTGTAAATATTTTTGTGCTGGAATTATTGACTATTGTGCTTAAATTCATGCAGCTTGATTGATTAAGCCAGAGCTGTAGCACAGCTCAGGCTCAGACAATCAAGTAGCTTGATTGCGAGTTGACGATATATGTTCAGAAACGTTGATAATCTTGGCTAGATTAACGCAGGTTGTGTAACGCCTCTTAATAGTTTCTCTCTTCAACGGCAACAAAACGGTGGAACGACGAAACCAACTCTTCCGAACCGGGCACAAACATACAGTGAGCGATTAATGTGTTTGTAATGTATCCTTGCAATTTTCCCGCTCCCCAGATTTCCATGCTCATCACTCATGGCCTGTATTTCCTTTTTCGTGCACCGCCGACATATAGGAAATTGCGTGCATTTCCATGGGCTCATATTACTTGGGCATGATAAATTTGGACACGCACTCCAGAAAAGCGACCTTATGACGCGTTCGCCCAGAACAGCCAGTCCCACTACCCATATGTCGTCCACCGTACAGTCAACAAAGTAACACACTAATATCATGTGGTTGCGACTGGAGCAATGGAGCCGAGGGTTTTGCGAACAGCGCAGATCCGCACAGTCTGATCAGGATATGTACTGTTCGCCATTCCATCAATGAAACGCTGCTTCTAGAAATCAATACATATAATTATCAGGCTACATGAGTGGCCTATTTTATCAGCAGCTGGTCACAAACGCTAGATAAGTATACTTTGCAATGTTGGTGAAATAGGCTTACTGGAGTGTAAACGATTCAACTCATTACCTTTGTTAGTACCTCTGTGGTGATGAAGACAAATATCATGGTCGAAAAACTAAAATTCCGGAGTTTAACTTACTGTAATGAGTGTTGATCAAAAAGTGTCAGGGCACTTCTATAAATAATGGAGCAACTTGCAGTTTGGATTCATTGTTGGAACACACAATCACCTTTATATGTACACACCACATCAAAGGGTGATACCTTCTGTAGTTTGTCAGGAATATAGTATTAAAGTAGTGTAGCCGTCAAAATTACAAATCCACAATTACAAAACTACCTGAAAAATAATAACCTACTGTCTGTTTCATGAAAGCTGCACACACTTTACGGATATATAAACAATGAAAAAAACACTGAATACTGTTTTCGATAATGTTAAATTTTATAACAAATTAAGAATGAGCCTTCTTTATGTTTTGTGAAATTTCATCCAACATTGATTTTATTAATACAATTTCTCCATGTTAAATCCCAATAGACATCTTCACTAATTTCAAAAATATTTGACTGATTTTCAATATGTAACTTGTGTTTCCTTGGTTAGATCATTTCCAAGCTATCTAGCTAGGTTTCAGAGTCAAGTTGCAAACTTTATTTTTGTTTACTCCTACCACAGCCCCTCCACCTCCTTTTACCCCATGTTAAATTCCCATAGACACATCATTTGTTTCGTAATAAATTTGACCAAATATTACGAAATAAAAAGAAGGCTAATTCCTAAATGTTACTATAATTTAATATTATCGAAAAAATATCGTTTTGGCATTGTTTATTATAGGAATGAATGGCCTTTTTGTGGAATTTATCGGGGTATAAACTTGGAAAAGCCACTTTCGCAATTGGCGATAAAAATAAACAATTGGCGATAAAAAATTACAATTTTCGAAAAAAAAAAAAAATATTTTTTTGAAAATTGTAATTTTTTATCGCCAATTGTTTATTTTTATCCTATTGGTTATTATAGGAATGAATGGCCTTTTTGTGGAATTTATCTGGGCATAAGCTTGGAAAAGTCGCGGGAATACTGGACGAAGGCCGGAAGTTTCCAAGTTTATATCCCCGATAAATTCAGCAAAAAGGCCATTCATTCCTTATAATTCCAGCATTTGAAATAAATTCAGCAAGAAAATGTGTTTATTTTCCGTTTTCTTAAGAATTATTTTAACTTCGCCTCACGGTTACGGAGTGGAAGTTTACTGGGATATACATTTTGGACAGAGACTTGCTACGGGCCAATCAAATGTTAGGGAATTGTGTAGATATTTTTGTGCTGGAATTATATAGCCGTAAATTTTGAGCAGGTTTCGTGAAACAGACGGTACGTTAGTCGCAAATTATTTGAAACGTGTATATTTCAGAGATGATGGTATGAAGAATATACTGACATATTTTGCATACATTGTGAGATATGGGAATTTGAAAATTGGGGCAATTGTTTACCCACCCGATATATTAATTGATTGTTAAGTGGATCCATCGAGTAGAATGTTTTATTCCATTGCCGGCCTATTGCCCTCTTTAATGCGTTTGCGGCCAGTGATTGTACTTTTCGCTATTTCGTGAATGACATTAACCCTTTTCATGCTGATGGTACGCCATTTTGTTTGTGGAAAGTCCTAAATATTGTCTTTATGTGAGCTCCGTAGTATATGCCGTGACCACCATTTGAACCGTCTCGTCGATACGGTTCAAATGAGTGGTCGCGACATATACTTTCACCGAGAAATAACAAAAATAACAAATTAAAAATAAATACCCGTAAAGGTCAAGGTGGGGTATCACGTGATTTCCGAACGGCATGACGTCATGCTTTTCAGATATGTTTACAGTAGATTTGCTTTAATATCTTGCTAATGGAATGACATATTTTTGTGAAATATACCGCAGCAAATGCGGTACACGTTGCCCTTTATTGTATAGGCGGCTTTAATCTCATAATTATGTCGTTTTATACTCGATTCTTTGTGAAATTTATAAGTTATTGTAAAGAACTTTCAGAGTACCCATAAAACACATATGCCATCGTATTTGGTGCGCTACCACGTCAGAAAATCGGGTTCGGAAACCACGTGATCATACAACTTGAAGGTGTTTTCCGCATGTAATGATGTAAATATGGTGCATCGAACGAATTAGTTACATCACCAACGTTTCTGACATACATTGTAAATGCAACCTCACAATCAAGCAGTTTAATTGTCTGAGTCTGAGCTGTAGCACAGCTCTGGCTCAGACAAGTAAGCTGCTTGATATCAGTCACAATATTCAGGTATTTTGAAATAACGAAATTTACAAATATTGGCAAGATTAGCGCAGGCGGTTGTGTAGCTACCTATAATGAGCTTCCCTTGTGAAAGACAACAGAAGCCAGTTTAATATTGTCGCAATAAATCACACAGAAGTGACGCGACATAATCCTGCCGCGTTTTATTTTTGCCAGTGAGACAACTCTCCA
This sequence comes from Conchocele bisecta, assembly GCA_029237695.1. Taxonomy (NCBI): domain Eukaryota; kingdom Metazoa; phylum Mollusca; class Bivalvia; order Lucinida; family Thyasiridae; genus Conchocele; species Conchocele bisecta. The sequence goes on along the minus strand of CM055265.1, from coordinate 37,491,634 downwards.
GTTCGTACACTCACGTACATGTACGGACGGTGTGTGGCCGATACTCATCAAGAAGATATACCACATGAGATACTGTAGCTATGCCAAGGTGTATGATCACGTGGTACTAACAACAACAACAAGTACTGAAACTTCAAGTATCCACCTGATTCAAAGTACGTTTTATTTTATATTGTCCTTATTACGTAACGGATTTTTATGAAATACGGCGCATTAAGCTGCATTTGGTGGTCTTTGTAGTTTCGCCCAAACGACACGGAAATCGATTCTTTGCAAAAACGACATAAGTCTGTGTCAAACTCCATGGACCACGAAATGCATCTCATGAAGACGCGTTTGCTGTGCCATATTTCATCAAAATCCGTTGCATATTAAGGAAAATATCAAATAATACTTACTTTGGAGTGGGCGATGTCGTTGTTGTTGTAACCACGTGATCATGCACCTTGGAGGTTATTCTGATCTTATTGTTCGGCACACCTGTTTTTGCCATGACATACATTCCTAGGATTTGGTATTTGACCTATATATACGTAGAATTGTGCGCTCTTTAAAATGCATTTATCAATTTCATATTTTCAACGGCTGTAGATAAGACAATGAAGTATATGAGTCATCCTCAGAAACCACATTATCAACTCGTCTACCGCTACATTACCACCGGCGCTGATGTTGCCACTCTTTATCTATTTATATATTGCAAAATACTTGAAAATTGTCCTTGAAATCAAGTAGCTTGATTGGTTGTCTTGCTTGATTTGGCGAATTGGCATTGCCAATAAATGTTTGAAGGAACATTGATAATATGTGCAATATTCGCACAGTGTGTTGTGAATATACCAATGTCTGCAAATCGTGCAGATCCTGGAGGCCGTTTCACTAAATTTCGTACGACTAAAATGTTCGTAAGTGCACATTTAGGATCGTCTGAAAAAGTGAATTGATGGATTTACATTTATTGAGCATAGGCTGCATATGCAGCCTATGCTCAGTAAATGTAAATGCAATCATTGTTTGCAAGAAAACATTGTTAATGTGAAATTCACAGTCTATTATAATTTTGCACTTACGAACATTTTAGTCGTAAGATGTTTAGTGAAACGGCCCCCAGATGAGCCGTTCCTAACGAGCCGTCTGATCAGGATCCGGTCTGATTCTTTACAAAATTATCCCAGTATTATTCTGTAAATTATACAACGTCATGTATTAAGCTTGTCCAGAGTATTAACCTTTCTGAATATATATTGTTAACACCAACTCGCAGTTACAATGTGTATGATCACGTGGTACTAACAACAACAACAAGTACCGATTCAAAGTACGTATTCTTTTATAGTGTCCTTATTACGTAACGGATTTTGATGTAATATGGCGCATCAAACGCGTCTTGTTAAGCTGCATTTGGTGGTCTCTGTATTTTCGCCCAAACTTCTGTCGTTTTGCGAAGGATCGATTTCACTGTCTCCGACACGGAAATCGATTTTTCGCAAAAACGACATAAGTCTGTGTCAAACTCCATAGACCACCGAATGCAGCGCTTGAAGACGCCTTTGCTGCGCCATATTTCATCAAAATCCGTTGTATGTTAAGGAAAATATCAAATAATACTTACTTTGGAGTGGGCGACGTTGTTGTTGTTGGATCATGCACCTTGAGTCACGTAATTATATTTTGAGTTTGAGCAGTAGCACAGCCCAGACTTAGTCAATCAAGTTGCTTGATTTCAAGCAAACTATTCTAGTATTTTTAATATTTTTAAATAAAGAAATTAACAAATATTGGCAAGACTACAGCGTAGTTAGCTTTTAAGCCCCAGTTAGACTGTCAGGTATTCAGGGCTAGGTATTACTACGTTTCCCACCCGTACGGATTGCCAAATGTGTGTCCCTTTTTATTTTATTGTTGTTGTTGTGGGGGAAAGGGTATTAGGTTTTACTAGGTTTCTTGTAGGTTTCCACTACGTTTTTCAAGATTGTACTACTTATCGCTCCGTCTGACATGTGAAACACGGTACTCAGAGCGGCTCATTGTCACAATTGTACTTGGGATTAGTATATTTTAGTAGGTATCTGCCATGTTTCTTTCATTTTATTGCGCTTCAGTTTATACTAGGGATTGCCAGGTAGTGTCAGTGATTAATCGCCTGCACCACTGTCAGAAGCCGATTTACTTTGAGGGAGACATTTTCAATTTTAGGATAAATTTATTAATTTTTATTATACTGAATTTATTACGTTATCACAGCCATTTTGGCTGTGATAATGTAATACATTCAGAATAATAATTCTGCATACTTTTAGGCATCAAATATATGCAGCGGTTAGTTCTAAATGACATAATGCATTTCGGGATAAATAAATGATTTCTCCCTCAAAGTATACTTTGCTAGATAACTTGGATTGAAATCAGCTACAGGCATTTAGGACTACTGTCTGTTTCACGAAAGCTGCCCAAATTTTAAGGCTATATAAACAATTCAAAAACAAGATTTCTTTTGATAATATTAAATTAAAGGAAAAATTAGAATGAGCCTTTTTTTTATTTCGTGAAATTTGGTCAAATTTTGATTTTATTGCGAAAAAACAATTTCCCCATGTTAAATATCCCCATAGACATCTTCACGGAGTGAAGATGTCTATGGGGATTTAACATAGGGAAATCTTTTTGAATTTTATAAATACTGGACCGATTTTTAAAATTTAACTTTTGTTTTCTCAGTTACATCATATCGAAGCTATCTAGTCAGGTTTCTGAGTTAATTTCCAATTTTTTTCGTTTTTTTGACTCCTCCCACACTTCCTTACCACTTTTTCCCCCATGTTAAATTCCCATACAAAAATCAATTTTTCGTAATAAAATCAATATTTGACCGAATTTCACGAAATAAAAAGAAGGCTCATTCTTAAAATTTCCTTTAATTTAATATTATCGAAAATAATATTGTTTTTGAATTGTCTATATAGCCGTAAAATTTGGGCAGCTTTCGTGAAACAGACTATAGGTACTATTACTCTTATAAAACGTAGTAAACGAAAGGATAAGTACGTATTAAAACGTAGTAAAACGTTTTATATACAGCTAATGTAATGATGATTGCTCCCGCCACGTTTTTGTTGGACATGTTCAAAATTAAAGTGGGGTTTCGATACACGTAGCATAATCCGAATAAAACGTAGTATATTAATAAGTTGTAAAACGTAGTACGGACGTACAAAAACGTACGTATACACTGAAAGACGTAATAAAATATTTGTAAAGCGTAGTACATGCAGTACGTACTGGGCCTCCAAATATGGTCTTCGTTTTTCGTACGTATCTAATTTGACTGCGTGTTAATAAGATGTAATACGTTTTATTACGTTTTATTACGTTTTATAGTAGGTATGTGCTACATACATCGAAACACCAAGTTAATTTTGAACATGTCCAAACCAAACTTGGCGGAGCAATCATCATTACGTATTATATATTATAGCCGTATCTAATACGTTTTGATACTGCCGTTTTACTATGTAGTAATTCCTTCAATACCGTATTGTATATTATACTGAATGTATTACATTATCACAGCCAAAATGGCTGTGGCGTCAGCGATACTGTTATGTGGCACTTTCTGACAATTCTCTCATGCTGTTTACCTTATCTACAGAAAATCAAAGATAGGTGTCAGATTAAGATTTATTAGTGAATAATTCCAGCACAACAATATTTACACGATTCCCTAACATTTGATTGGTCCGTAGCAAGTCTCTGTCCAAAATGTATATCCCAGCAAACTCCCATGCCGAACTACTTTCCGTAACCGTCAGGCGCAATTAAAATAATTCTTAAGAAAACGGAAAATAAACACATTTTCTTGATGAATTTACTTCAAATGCTGGAATTATAAGGAATGAATGGCATTTTTATTGAATTTATCGGGGATATAAACTTGGAAAAGTCGCGGGAATACTGGACGAGCCTAACAAAAATACAATTTTGGAAAAAAAATCAATTTTTTTTTTTCGAAAATTGTAATTTGTTATCGCTTCGTCCAGTATTCCCGCGACTTTTCCAAGTTTATACCCCGATAAATTCCACAAAAAGGCCATTCATTCCTATAATATATAGCCTAGCGAATTAGTGGAACCCTCGTTTACATTGTCAGGTAAGCAATACATTCGGCATGTCTGCCTCTACCTATTCTAAAACAAGCAAATACGTAGTCACCGAAACTCCTAAATGATCACCCTGTGGTGACTGTTTGTTATTGGTGAAACGGACTACAGTGGAACCACTCTAAACCCGACACCCTGGGGACCCCCATTGTGTTAGTTCATTGTCCTGTCCGTTCATGACAAACTGACAAAAATCGATAATCGACTGCCTAATTACAGTGAAACCCCTCTAAACCGGACACCCTGGGAGGTCCCCAGGGTGTCCGGTTTAGAGAGGTTCCACTACATACATTTAAATATTTTTTAGATTTAATGTGTATAATGGCCAATATTTCGTCGTCAGTATAACAGGGAACAGACAGTAATTCTATTACTCACCAACGGCTTCACAAGGGATACACGATCCAAGAACTTGTTTCGAGTTTTTCCGTCCTTTCAACGAATTTAATCCCGACTTGCCACAACGTGAATGTTTTCCGTCGCGTTTTCTCATCTTCGTCGATACTTCCTTAATACCTTATATTAAATTTCTCATTTCCTACAGTAACTTGATTAACGCACGCATACATACGTTGCAGCGGTATATCGTCTCGTATTGAAGTTTTTCATTTTCTCTGAGCAGACATCAGTTATAGGTACCGGCGTAGATATCTTACGGGATTCGTGACCAGTGTTGCTCCTGATGAATTAGCACTCATATAGCCTGACAACGATCTACAGTATATTCCTTGGTTGAAGCTTGACGGGTGTCTAGCGATGAAATAGCGAACAGTGTAGATCCTGATCAGACTGTGCGGATGCACAGTCTGAGCAGGATCTACACTGGTTGCAAAACCCATGTATTCAGTTACAGCCATGTGTACTATCTAGTAACAAATTGTCACATACTGCACAAGGTAGATACGCACAAATGGATGGCAAAGGATTCAACTTACATTCGCTTACGTTTAACTGGTCAAACGACGTCGCATGACGTACCTGATAGACGTCAGCGTAATGACGCAATGTAGACGAGTCCGCGTCCTTGTCAATGAAAACAACCTACACATAGATGCGTCCCTCCTGTAGCATCAGGTGATACGTGATACATATAATCAAAGTACTGAAATAACTGAAACTGTATCGCCAGAAACAAAAAGTAGGAAAGTGTGCTTGTCCCACAATGATGATGCCCCCATTGACAACTTTTACAATATTGATCTGTAGCCTATTTCATCAACATTGCAAAGTATACTTTAGTAGCAAAGTATACTTTGAGGGAGAAATTTTAAATTTTATGATAAATTTATTAATTTTTATTATACTGAATTTATTACATTATCACAGCCAAATTGGCTGTGATAATGTAATAAATTGAGTATAATAAACATTAACAAATTTATCATAAAAATTGAAAATGTCTCCCTCAAAGTATACTCTGCTAGAAAAGTATACTTTGCAATGTTGGTGAAATAGGCTACTGATCATTTAGCCCATACCCTAATAAGGGGTATAACTTGATGCAACTCTCAGATACACTAACACGATCGTTAAATTGTTGTGCTCCCGACAAACCAGCCACCACGGACGGACGATTTAATATTAGAACGAATTGACCAATTTGAGCGAATGAGCAATGAGAGCGAATTGACCAGAATGAGAACGAATTGACTTGAGAGCAAATTGACATGAGAGCGAATTGACCAGATACCAGCAAATGTGGCGACCGACAGCTATAGCTAATGCTTCTAAAATAGATAAATAAAATGGCGATACCTAACAATAGTAGGCATACATTACATCGGATGCTGCCATAACTGTATCTATGAGGATACATGTATGGCCTTTGATATCAAGCGTGTAAGAATTCTAAAGAAGATCGAGAATCTCTATGGAGGTCACGGCATCGTCAGTTGTATAATGCTGTTACCGGAAGTACACTGTATGATTAGCTAGAGGACATTTATTATCTCAGGTTCTTCAACGTTCCAATATGTTACAATTAATTACAATACCTAGTCAAGTAATCCATGATATTCGCTGAACACGACAGCCAAGAATACAAATGAAAAGTCATGCAGAGCATGATGTTATCAAATCAGGGTTCAATATATGTCCGCATTTTAGTAGTTACTGAGTCTCGGGGGGGGGGGATGAATGAGCGAGTGAGTATTGGTGTTTAACGGCCTATCAACAGCTAAGGTCATTTAAGGCCGGGCCAACGGGTTGTACTATCCCGCATTAAACGGGTCCACGGTGAGGAAAATTCCCACAATCAGAACTCATATTTCCATGCCACAACAGTCACTTTAGTAGCTCGGCCCCAAAGTAATATGATTTGCCATAAGCTTATTACTTCTTAATGGAGCATAACAGGTTAACGTTGTCTTTATCCCTTGTTTATCGATTTAAATGGTTTAAATCGACTCGAAGCTTACGTTCAACGGCCGCACAAACTCGATTGAACTGCACGCCTTCCAATGATTTAAATACGTAGCGCGTTTAAATAGTCAATTACGTTTTTTTAATGTGCGCACTGGTCATTTAAAAAGGGGCCCATCCGTGATTTTTTGCGCGATGTCGGGCGCAAGACAATCAATAATTTGCGGCATTGACAATAATTAAGGGGGATTGCCGCAATCGCGCGTGCTGGATGCATCCCTGCCATCCCTGCATGATACGTAAACAAATCAAAGTTCGCTATGAAGGGCAATTCTTCGTTTTGATTGGTGGAAAATTTTGTGAATATTAACTAGCGTCAAATGACGCGCATACGCGATCCAATGGTATAAACCCGAGATGCTGGGGTTGCTAGTCGGAGGAGATTTTGAGCAGAGGTCGATTATAAATTAGCCGAATAAACACATTTTACGCGATTATACGTGGCTGAAACTTGTTCTGTTTAATAAATAAAAGCTTTAAATTAGCCCAATAATCGGCGTATGTTGGCGTATATGGCCATTAGAGCCAACTATGGACTTCAACAACAACAACTTCCGGGTTTAATCTCTTCCGGCGTTCAGCTCATTACGTATTCAAAATTGTGTTATTTGGCTATATTTAATGTTTTAAACGGAGATAATTGCCAAAAATGCAAACTTTATCGGTTGATGCAATTTGGAAGTGATACAGCAAAATTCGCGTTCGTAGATTACCGAATAGCGGAGAAAAGGGTTGCTACAAACCTTTTCAGAATTCGATGGATGACAAATATATTAGCCGATCTATAAATAGATCGGCTAATAATAAACATGGCAACTGTCGTGTTATTGCTTGTGTATGTAAGAACATACTTTATGTATTACTTGAAACAAATTTTACTTACTCCGAGACGGAAATTGCTCATTTTAAAACAAAATTATACTGCTAATAATATAACCAAAAGATAGAAGTAGTTATTTTTAAATATGCTTTTCACCGTTGAGCAAAATCTCCAATGATTACTGTATGCCACATCGGCACTATTGACTTGAAATGGTAATTATTTACATATTCACTGACACATTTGTGACTGTGACCGGCGATATTCGCTTAGACCATAAGCATACACCAAACAAATACACATGTATTTATAGAAGAGATGATTTAATATGATATTTATTAAACTCGTTCATTGATTTCATAAGAAACGAGGCATAGCCTCGTTTCTTATGAAATCAGTCAACGAGTTTAATACATATCATATTACATCAACACAAATGCTAGATTATATGTATTGCATAAGCACATCATCATAATTTGAAGATGTACTCATGACCTAACATCCTTTCTGCAGCGGCCTCATTTGCATATGTATTACACTATCGTGTTATGATGTCTATTACACTGCGCTATTAAACTGTGAAAGCCCGTTTAATACAATAACACATGCTACTCCATTCACTCCGATATTAAAACGTAACCAGACCGATAATCCTCAAGCACAACTATTGAGTAATATAAACAGAAATAATTCCGTGAGCAGTCTGCCATCATAGGCGAACACGTTATAACCCTGGTTAGGACCAATTACTTCGGCAGCCGCAGCCAACACTAATAATTACAACACAAATGAGACACGCCATGTGATTTTGTACCAAAGAAGATGTGCGATTTTTCATGTAAAATATTTACCGAAACTGTGATATTTTCTGTAAATGACGTCTGAAGTTGACGTAATGTTCAGAGCAAATACGGAATTGCATTCCGCATTTGCTGTGAAAATTTCGTCAACTTTCGACGTTATTTGCGGACAATATCTGAAATTGGGTGAATAAATTTCGTGCGATATCGCATATCTTCTAAGGTACAACACCACGTGTCTTGTCTCAAATGTGACTGCGATCGGTGGATTGGTGGCATTTGTGACCAGTGTAGCTCCTGATTAAATGTTTAGCCTGACAACGATACATGTGTATATTGCTTGTTAGGAACATGACGCTTGTTGAAGCCATTGGTGGAATGGGGAACTGTGCAGAGCCTGAGCATAACGTGTGTAAGCCCCATTTTCCCAGTCACCATGGTCAGAGCCACAAATGACTGTCTCACACGAGAATGAGTGTATAATTGTGTCACTATTCCACCAGTTCTAAAAAATACGAGTGCTCGATATACAGATATAACCATTTAGTAATGTTTATTTTACTGATAGTGACTCACGGTTGTATCAGGCTATTTTCATATGCAATTGACTCAATTGGTATGGTATTTTTAAATTATTTATACTAATTAAATGCGTCATCTGAAATAATTATATTTTCGACATATTATAAAGTATGATCATTGCACATCAAAAAATAAACACATAGAATAAATATTAATTTTCATGTGCAATGATAATATGTTATAATCTGTGGAAAATATTATTTTTTCAGGTGACGCATTTAATTAGAATAAATAATTAAAACATATTATGCCTCATGTGCATATGAAAATAGCCTGATACAACCGCGAGTCACTATCACTAAAATAAATATTACACAATTATTATATCAGATCTGTATATCGGGCTCTCGTAATTTTTAGAAATGGTGGAATAGTGACACAATTATACACTTATTTAATTCCAATAAAGAACATGCTGTGACTACGGAGTGGCCATGTACCTTTAAACATCAGTTTTGAATCCACTGTGGCCGAGACATGTGCATCTAGTCCGTGCAGGATACGTGGCTGTGACTGTAGAAATGGGGCTTACGGGTTTTGCGACCAGTATAGATCCAGATCAGCATGTGCATCCGCAGTTTGATCTGGATCTGCACTGTTCGCCATTCCATACGTGAAACACCCGTCAATGTGTGCATATACACACCGTACATGTACATGTAAGGACGCTACATACAGTGTACTAAGTTTCAAGCGTCCAAACAAGCGTCTTAAATGGGAGATAATCTATGATCATATGGAAGGTCATATCCGCCATAATTATATTTGTATTGATGCTTGCTGGCTGATGACATTTAAGTTCTATCCATCTTATTACAATTATATGTGGCTTGATGCTTGCTGGCTGATGACATTTTAAGTTCTATCCGTCTTATTAGAATTATATGTGGCTTGATGCTTGCTGGCTGATGACATTCTAAGTTCTGTCCGTCTTATTACATATTTATGTATGTGGCGTGATGCTTTATTCATTCGTACTGTTTCAATGCGTTGTGTGTTGATTACATTCTAAGTAGCTTGATGTTTCACTGGTAGTGGCATCCCGAGTTCCATTATTGATTATTACATCGCTGTTTTGCTATGCTCGCTAAGCCACGCCCCTTGACAACAACAATTGCAACAGTAATTTGGGAACAACCATTATGACGCCAAGTGCGCTGCTAAAACTTAAAATAGTTCTCCCTAAAAGTATTTAATATGCTGGTACCTGTCTTACAATGTGTTGCTCTCTAAATTGGTTCCATGTCCATAACGGTGTTGATGTAGATTGATGCCGCCTTTTCTGTTGCGCCATGTTTAGGTTAAAACAAACCAAATAGTTTTACTGTATAATTTAACCGAATCCCAGCCAGTCTTTCCTACTTTCACTATTCGTATGGATGTTGTGAGACCAACCATGTCAAGTCATGTCAGGCGCGGATCCAGGATTTCGGGTTAGGGGGGGGGGGGCGTAACTATTTTGCAGTACTTGACTATATTATCGAACGAGCGTAGGATTGTAGTTCAGGTTGTTGTTGTTGTGGATGTTGTCAGATGCTGCTGCTGCTGCCCCGCGTTTATTGCGCGTTGGCTGCACCCCCAATAAACAATAAATTCACAACGCGAAAATAGATACGTGCCTAGGGGGTGGGGGAGGGGGACACGCGCCCCCCCCCCCCCCCCCCCCTGAACCCGCCCATGCATGTCCCCCAATATTGTTTACATTATTTGGCCACGGAAACTCTGTTTACATCTCGTGACCAACAGGCTCAGTGTTTTCTTTTAAATGCTTCAAATATGCTGAAACTGGTGTCAATTTCTCTAACCTTAAACCTAGAGTGCTTCATGCCAGGTTATAATATAGGGAGACATGTTTTTCTTCTTTCAATCTAACATTTTTCTGGCATAATGAACATTGATTTACCATTACCAGACGTACTAATTGACAATTATTATACTTTTTTATATCAAACGCGAAATGCCAGTTTGATATCAGGGGCGTTAACCGTGTTTCCTTAACATAATAACGGAAGCAACTATTTATTCCATTTATTTATTTTTTGATGTGTAATATCATACTTTATGATATGTCGATACAAATATTTATTCAGCATTTAGTTGATATAAATAATTTAAAAATACTGCATCATTTGCATATGGAACTAGCTTGATACCACCGCGAGTCTCTATGAGTACATTACAGATTACTAAATAAGTATATCTGTGTAGCTGGCACTCGTAATATTTAAAAGTGGTGGACTAGTTGCAATTATAGACTTATTTAATTTCCATAAAGAAAAAGTTGTACCTACTAGATAGGACCCCAGCTTCAACAATAATTAAATTTATATTTTAATTAGTCAAGATCCAGAGCAGAATAAGTGCAGGTTATTGGAAAATTGGTCCCACAACATCCATAAGAAAAATGAAAGTAGCAGAGAATAGCAAAATGTGTGGTAACGGGTTAGTGTTTTAGAGAAAATCAATGGTAGTGTGCCACCTTAGTCTGATCCGTGACGGTTATTGGTTTGCATCGGTAACGGGCCAGTTTGACAGTCAACCTGTGTAAGTTACCATATGTGTAACTTACTATAAAAATGTGATTGTTTTCAATTACGTACATATGTAATTTAATTATGAGGATACGTGTATGTATAAAACACATTAGTAAGTCAAACACCATACATATGTATACAATTTAGTTAATATAGGTTAGAGAATAATAAATGGTGCGAAATTGTCAAGGGGGTAATAGTAGTCCAGTATAAACAAAATCGTGCGGGTGTTTTGAGGTCACTGACACAGTTTGCTTGCAAATCTTGATCCATTACTACCCAGTTTCACTTGAGGTACATGTGGGGGTGTTGGTCATGTGATATAAACAGACTTTCCGTAGCCAATACAAATTGTAAACAATATTGGAGGACATGACGAGGTTGGATTTTTCTTTCTTAGGAATAAGTGAACCTATTGTTTAATTCATGCAGAACCAGTACAGACCGGCTGCAGGTCAGGTACAAGTAGGTCCCAAAACATCCATATGAATAGTGAAAGTAGGAGAGACTGGCCTTATTGGATGGGATTCGGTTAAAGTATATAGTAAAACTATTTGGTGTCTTCTAACCTATGCTGTGATAATTTGAGGGTGAAATCTTGCATCAACACCGGCATTGGAGGTGTGACTTGAACAGCCAATCAGATGTCGGACTATAATTTATTAGAGGGAGAATTACTTGAGCGGACAGCAGTGCCATCTGACGTCATAATGACGCACTACTAACCCATATATTGCTCGCATCATTCAGCTTGCGGCCTTCCGCTTTCGGACTGTAGCTTGATGCTAACTTCCTGCGGCTTTGTCCTTACTGCTTTCGGCCTTATTCAAAGTGCTAAGTGCTTTGTTCTTACTTTCTGTTGCAAATGCTTAGTGCAATAAAACAGGGACACGAATAAGGACGTATCAATAATTGTAATGTAAATAAGACGAATTAACAAAGCAATCAGCAGAATGGACATGCAAGAAAGACAAATACAATTACAACAAGCAGATTTCAAATGTAATAGATACAAATGACGAATGAAATAACATGAATATAAGTTGCAATGTCATCAGCACGCAAGCATCAAGTCACATAGAATTATGGCGGATATTACCTTCCATATGATCAGGGGTCGAATCAAAATTCGAAAGGAGCTTTGCCAGTCGAACGGCCCGGGCGGGACGGACGGACAAGGGTAACATTAAATGCCCCCTTAACTATGACGGTGAGGCATAATTTCCTAACGTCCATCAAAACTTTTATTAGGGAATAGACGTGCTGCCTATTTACACCAATAGATATATAATAATAACAACGTGTCACGATGTTAATACATTTTGACACCTACATGTAGAATTAGAAAAGTCGTTTATTTAGATCTTCAAAACAAAATTGTTATTCCGACCTAGTAACGAAGTGGGTTGTTTTAATGTCGTGCAAATAAACCACCAGACACAAAAAGTTTCACCAGGTATTCATTTAGGATTCAGGGGGGCCGTTTCACTAAACTTCGTACGACTTCGTAAGTGCAAAATTATGATAATCAGTAAATTTCACATTATCAATGTTTTCTTGAAAACAATTATTGGATTTACATTTATTGAGCATAGGCTGCATATGCAGCCTATGCTCAATAAATGTAAATTCATCAATTGAAATTTCCAGACGATCCTAAATTTGCTCTTACGAACAGCTTAGTCGTACGAAGTTTAGTGAAACGGCCCCCCTGAATCCTAAATGAATACCTGGTAAAACTTTTTGTGTTCGAGTGCCATATGTTTTCAAACATGTATACGGTCATATCAAGGCCACTGAACTTCGGGTCATTTGAATACCAATTTGTCGGATTGATTACATAACTTGCGGCGCTCCTCGATAAAAACATATATTTAAAATGTCCAGACGACTAATGTGATTGATATTCCACTGGCTAGTAGTAAAATAAGTTATTATTTTCAAAATGGCCACCGAAAAACTGCTTGTGAACATCACTTGTTTTGTGAAACAAAATGAAGGGTAATTTTATGTGCCTGTGTCTACATTTGAATATCAGGAAAGTGATCACCATCCATTCGACCGTTCGCCACGTATTACAAATTGGATGGAGGAACTGTTGACATCTGGGCGAGGCGGCTATTTATCTAACTCGGTTGTTATACGTGTCTGCAATATTACTATATAATAACAAACCTGTCCGATTCTACCTTTTATTTTCGCCACGGCATTTGTGCAATATAAGCTATTCATAACATGTTTGCTTTGTATAAATTACAAAGAAAAGAGAATAATCTCGGTTTCTTTGTAATTTATACAAAGCAAACATGTTATGAATAGCTTATATTGCACAAATACCGTGGCGAAAATAGATAGCACGCATCTGGTTGGTCAATTGTAATCACAGCCTATACAATATGAACAATCACAGCATATAAAATCTCCGTTCTACCAGTCAGTTTTTACAACTTGACAGATTGATGTAACCCTACGCGCTTTTGTAAACAATGGCCAGCGGCGGAGAATGAAAATATTTCCAAATTAATTTCGGTACATTTTCGGTTATTCATTATAGGAATGAATGGCCTTTTTGTGGAATTTATCGGGGTATAAACTTGGAAAAGTCGTGGGAATACTGGAAAAGTCGTGAGAATACTGGACGAAGGCCGGAAGGCCTCGTCCAGTATTCCCGCGACTTTTCCAAGTTTATATCCCCGAGAAATTCAACAAAAAGGCCATTCATTCCTTATAATTCCAGCATTTTAAATAAATTCGTTAAGAAAATGTGTTTATTTTCCTTTTTCTTAAGAATTATTGTAACTGCGCCTGACGGTTACGGAAAGTAGTTCGGCATGGAGTTTACGGGGATATAAATTTTGGACGGAGACTTGCAACGGACCAATCAATTGTTAGGGAATTGTGTAAATATTTTTGTGCTGGAATCATTCTGCCATATTGACATGTACATACCAAAGCGAAAAAGAGAATCGACCAACGACTGACAAACGTGACTTCAGTGTGGTTGCCCTTCAAAATATTACCCCACACGCCCAAATTACAGAAGAATTTACTAAAGTGTTCAAATGCAAACTCAATATGCCAGTACCAGCCTATAGTTTTACGAATTCCAATGTGCACATAGCATGACTATACATAACAAACTGTATTGCAGATGGGTAATCACCTAAATTAGGCGTAACTCCAGGGAAATCATAGGCCTGTTGACACAAGTTTCCTTTGTAAAAATCACACGAACACGTTGGCATTTCTTTAATTGACTAAAAGAAAATAATTGTTGCAACTACACATAGAAAAAAAATATGTTAAAATAAACATTAGAGTTGAAAAAATGTATAGAAGTCCCGTTAATCTCTGAAATGGGAATATTCTTCGGCGGAGTAATATGATGCAGCATCTCAATAGGAACAATATTCTTTATCCCCTCCAGCATGGCTTTCGGGGAGAAGCGTAGCTGTGAAAGTCAACTTATTGAATTTGTTCACGACATAGCCCTCAACATGCAGAGTGGTAGACAGAATGATGTTGTAGTCATGGATTTCGCTAAGGCCTTTGATAAGGTAGCACACAATAGGCTCCTCTACAAACTCTCATCCTATGGCGTGAAGGGATTAGCACTCGGTTGGATAGGATCTTTTCTTAGTGGTAGGTCTCAGCGTGTCGTCCTTGAAGGGAAAGCTTCTACGTCCGTTCCAGTACGATCTGGTGTTCCACAAGGCTCTGTGCTTGGTCCTGCGTTATTTCTTGTTTATATAATGACCTCCCGGAGTACACAACCCATAGTACTGTCCGGCTCTTTGCAGATGACACATTGTTGTACTTAGCTTTACATAGCCCATCTGACTGCAACAAACTTCAAGAGGACCTTCATAATCTCGAGAGATGGGAATCCGACTGGCAAATGTCTTTTCATCCTGACAAATGCGAGGTTATTCACATTACCACCAGGAAGGCTCCTGTTATGCATAACTACTCTCTCCACGGCCAAATTCTTTCTTCAGTTCCTTGTATTAAGTACATCGGGGTTAACATCAGCCACGATCTGAAGTGGAATAAACATATAAACTCCGTCTCATCTAAGGCCAATCAGACTCTAGGTTTTCTGAAACGTAACCTCAGGATCAACTCGAAGATTGTCAAAGAACGAGCTTATAAATCCCTTGTTCGTCCTAAACTAGAATACTGTTCCACAGTCTGGGACCCCAAGAGTATTAGCAAAGACAATGAGGCTTAACTTTGCATAGGCTTGTACACCAACTCGAGATGGTCCAGAGGAGGGCTGCAAGATGGGTTTCTAACCGTTATCACAACACATCTAGTGTAACCGATATGCTGCACAGTCTGGAGTGGAGATCACTTGAACAGAGGAGAGTCGATGCCAGACAATGCTGTACAAAATTAGGAACAATCTTGTAGCCATAAATGAGGATAACTACTTAACACGAGGCACTGGTAGACGCCAACACAAATACCGCCAGTTGCGTGCCGACAAAGACTACACTCGTTTCTCCTTCTACCCCAGAACCGTTGTACAGTGGAACCAACTTCCCACTGACACCTGCCTGGCAGAGTCGCTGGATTCCTTTAAGGCTCAGGTCTTGAAGGTTCAGCACTCCAGACTCATTTAATTCTAAACCTTCTTCTTTCTCTTTTTCTTTCTCTCTCTATGCTTCCTTCTACCGTTCCTTGGCCTACTGCTCTATCTAGTCTTTTTCGTTTTTCCTCTCATTTTCCCCTAGCATTCAACTGGTGATAACACTCATGTGTGAGGGCATACCAGTATACCGGCAAAAGCAAAAAAGCAAAAGGAGTTACATTTCTTCAAATTCATTTGGTGTGAGACGGTTATCGACGTAATATCACTGTTAGTGATATGCTACGACGTTGCAGAAAGCGGGGAGCACAGTAGGTGCATGAGAATGGGGATAACCATGCTTTGTTTTTCGATTTTGAGCGATATGTAATCGAAAACGCATCAAAGTTAAAAACACCAAGTTGTCTGCACATTTATTTATTGAAATGTAATTGTTGGTATGTATGTAACAGGCATAAATAAGCAGAACTTTAGCATGTGGTAATAAAATAGACTTACATGTTATGTTTATAATCTTAAATATAATCTGATTTCATATGTCTTGTCCTGAAGCTACATGTGTATGGCAGCGTGTATAATTCAGGCTTTTTTTAAATTAAAATTGCAAACTTCGAATTTGTTGGTGTTTTAAGCCTCCGACGGTATCGTATTACTACATGTAGTGGTACATATCCGACAATAATTGGCAATTGGAGAAGACTGTCGAATGGAAAGTGAAGATAAACCTCAACGTTATGCCGTATGTAGTCAGGATTTCCAATGCTGCAGCTGCAATGACAATTTTCCGCCAATATATGAACGGCCATCGTGTGCCGATCGTAGGATAGAAATATCTTATTTTCTAATAACTATTATCTAAATGTGACTTTATCTTAGCACTGGAATATTCGTGAGTTAAAGGATTTAAACATAATTTTAAGAAATCAGTGTGCTTTGTTTTGGATGTAAAGTGTATGATTGGACCATCTATTCCTCCATTTAACAGACCCGACGATTGCGTGTACATATTCCACGTGACACGTATTCCAGTTTTGATATCTTTGTTAATAACAGAACCAGACCTACGAAGCACCGCAGGGGACATGAATGTTTTTTCTTAATTCCTCAAATTAACGAATTAACAATTCGTTCCCACGATATAACAATTCGTTCCCTCGAATTAATAATTCGTTCCCACGAAATGACAATTCGTTCCCTCAATTTAACAATTCGTCCCTCGAATCAACAATTCGTTCCCACGATATAACAATTCGTTCCCACGAATTAACAATTCGTTCCCGTGGGAACGAATTGTTATTTAGTGGGAACAAATTGTTAAATTGGGGGAACGAATTGTTAATTCGTGGGAACGAGTTGTTAAATTGAGGGAATGAATTGTTATTTCGTGGGAATGAATTAATATGATGGCGGGACCACTACTAACACATACAGCTTAGAGCACGGTTGTCCTTCTGTACGGTCGATAGATACTCGCTAAAGCTGCGGATTATCTTCGTACAGGCGGACAAACGGTGCTCCAAGTAGCCTTTGCACGCTATACACGTTGATCCATCTATCTAGATATAAGTTACACCAGCATGCGTAGATCGTAACGACCGCCGTGAACCATGTTTTCTCTCCACAACATACAACACTAACAAATAACTGCTCCCATGTTTATGACAGACGTGGGAAATGAATTTGAAATTGTCTTCGCCTGTAAGGAAAAACTTCACCGTCCAAGGCCGCTAAATCGGAATTCGGTCGTAGTCGGGAGTCGAGATCGACGTTAGCTGGTACCTAGCTGAGCATTGACTGATTACGCACTATCTGATAACAAAATCATTTGTTACACTACCGCCTGCGCTAATCTGGCAGATCTTTGTGAATTTATTTATTTCAAAATACTTTATTATTGCGCTTTAAATCAAGAAACATGATTGTCTGAGCCTGAGCTGTGCTACAGCTCAGGCTCTGACAATCAAATTGCTTAATTGCCAATTGGCGTTCCCAATAGATGGACACCTTGACAACCTGGGCAAGATTTACGAGGCTGTTGCGTAAATGCCTTACAATGAAAACAAGGCTTAATGGAAATCGCTATTTATGAATTATTTAAATAAATGTTTAGTTGTGGTGCATGTATGAATTTATTTCAAGGAAATTGTCATGAAGCTGACTAAAGAAATACACATGTATTATGAAAAATACTTTTGTTTCTAGCAAAAGTCCTCGACGATGGAGCCAGCTGCGTTATTCTTAAAATGCGGAGAACATTTCGAAACAAAGTATATACAATAGTTCTAAACTAAAGGCAATGGAAATCTGGGTCACGATAAAGATGGCATGAATGTGGAATTAACTGTATGAGAATATAGTTAAGAGTATAGAACAAGAACATTCCATAACATAACATAACCAGATGATCTGTCTGTCGTAAAATAATGCACAAATGGTTGGGTTCTTAAGCTAAACAAGCGAGTGAGTGTAGCGAATTGAGTTTGTTTAGTAATAGAACTTAATGGCTAAGTGTTTCCGCAATGATGTGAAGGTACATAAGGTCAAGGTCGTGTGTTTCAAATGCTCACAGGTATCAAGTGGCCAAACATTGAAGTAATCTGCCAAGCAATATTAAAGTTAGATCATGATGAGGATCATAATGAAGACAAACAAGGTGATGTTAATAACGACATGGCTGTGTTCCAAATGCTTACATGTATCAATTATCCAAACTTTGAAGCAATAAATCAAGCAACATTAATGTTATACGATGATGAAGAAACTTGTACAAACTTGTTGATGCAAAACAATGGCTGAGTGTTTCCGCAAAAATGTGAAGATAAAAAAGGTCAAGGTGATGTTAATGGCGTCATGCGAGTGTTTCGAATGATCACATGTATCAAGTGTCCACAAATTGAAGCAATCAGTTGTCATATTAAAGTTATATCATAATGAAGAAACGTGTAGATAGTGTTTCCGCAAAATGTGAAGGTTAAAAAGGTCAAGGTCATGTTAATAGCGGCAAGTGTCCAATATTGAAGCAATCCGCAAATTAATATTAAAGTTATATCGTGATGAAGAAGTTTGTACAAACTTTTTGACACCAACACATGGCTAAGTGTTTCCACAAAAAGTGTGAAAGTAAGAAAGGTCAAGGTCATGCTAATGGCGGCATGAGTGTGTTCCAAATGCTCACATATATCAAATGTCCAAATATTGAAGCAATCCTTCAAGCAATATTAAAGCTATACCATGATGACGAAGCTTGTACAAACTTTTTGACATTTCGGACGACGATGACAACGACAAACACGACAAAAACTAAAACCTGGTAAATGTTCAATTCTAACTCAATGTATTTACCAGGATGCTGGATAGATGTACTGAACCATGTTAAATTAGCGCTAGTGTTTGCTGTGGTATAACTTCTTGACGTTAATGGTTCACTAATAGCAGATCTATTTTCACATTTACAACAAAAACAGATCCTGATAAATGTTAATTCCCATAGTCGCAATGGAACTCCTCAAAGTTTTGCTAACGACAGTATGCCTATTGTAGTGGATTAATGACAAGACAGCGTAGACCCTAATCTGACTGCGCGAATGGCAATCATATTTGAGACTATGTGTACGCTGGTCACGCGCGTCATTACGCGTTTTTTTGTCGTCCGTGCTTCATTTATACAGTGGCCCCCCGGGGAATACTCGATACATTGGACGTAATTTACAGCGTACATCATTCTGGCAGTCCAATAACGTTGGCGACCAGTATAGGTACAGATCAGCCTGCGCATCCGCGCAGTCTGATCTGCACCTACACTGTTCGCTAGTTTATACGTTAATTGAATTTTAGCTCGGCAGTACATACATTACGTCATAGGACCCGCCAGGTGGCAATACGATTCAAAGACTCTCATGGTCTCCAACGTCGTACAGCCTGCTTTTGTCAGACGGCGCTCTATCTACAAAAGGCCAATTTCCCGAAAGCTCTTGCTTGTAATTTCCTATTTCGAAACAGAGAAAAAACACACGCACACATTAACAGACGTTCGCAATCAACGATCAGGCAACAGCCCTAAGCATTTTTAATTTCGTAAATAGATTGCGTGCAGCAAAAACGATGGAGCGAGAGGTATGCTTCTTATAAAGAATATGCGCTAATATCTCGTATTGGCCGATATTTTACGTAAAGAACACGGGAAGTGCGAATATTTCACTTAAAAGTTTGAAATTTAAACGTTGAAATATACATTTGCGAACGATTTAGTGGAGACAAAAAGCCGCAATGAATTAGTGGAAATATTCCTCAAATTATATATGGGACCCGTGTTAGTTCCCATCGTACATATACAGGACACATCATCAAGTAGTTATAAGTACATAGCTCTAATTACATTTCGTTACACTGCATTAGATAATAGTGATGACAGAGTAGTCTTTCCAAATGTGCGTTTGAAGCGTTCTTTGTTTACTTTCTACTTCGTAGAGAGTGACCTAATAATAATTGATAATACGCACATTATTAGGCAAGTTTATGGTAATATGTTTGTGTCACATTGTAGAATTCTCTCTCACTAACAATATAGCGAAGTATGAACATCAACGCCCTGCAGGTTTTTTCCATATTTTAGTGCGCGATGTGTAAATGCTATTACGCACATTTTTACTGTGTAGCGTGGTGTAGCGATATAGTGCAACTCGTTGCTTATAAAGCGGAAAACGTGCAGCTATTCATCAGGCAAACATGCTTACACGATAAAATTCCACATCAGTTGGTGCTTTACTCTGCTATATGTATATACATGTCTTTGTATTATAAAGGACATTTATACACACTTTGTAAAGACAGTTACTGTACCAGGAAGCAGCATTTGTGAAACATAACGCATTTTGATAATAAGAAGACAATGCCACTTATGGAAATCGAGGTTTTTATTCTAGACATTCAATAAATTAAATTAATAACCGTCGATTGTATTGCAGATAAATTAACGTTCTAGTCCCTAGTTATTTTCCAGTTCCTATTATAAACACTCTTTTTAAAAACCTCCAGTTATTTATTTTCTCAGGCAACCCAGAGATACAATTGTACGGAGGCCACAGGGACATTGATTTTTTTATTAATTCGTTCCCACGAAATAACAATTCGTTCCCTCAATTTAACAATTCGTTCCATCGAATTAAAAATTCGTTCCCATGATACAACAATTCGTTCCCTCGAATTAACAATTCGTTCCCACGAAATGACAATTCGTTCCCTCAATTTAACAATTCGTTCCGTCCAATTAACAATTCGTTCCCACGATATAACAATTCATTCCCACGAATTAACAATTCGTTCCTGTGGGAACGAATTGTTATTTCGTGGGAACGAATTGTTAAATTGAGGGAACGAATTGTTAATTCCTGGGAACGAATTAATAAAAAAAAGAATTTTAAGTCCCCTGTGGGGCTCCGTACAATTTGGTTCATTCAGATATATGATATAAATATACAATAAGCTTCATTTTCCGTGGTTACAATGAATATGATGTCAAGTGCGTTTAATACTGACAGACACGTATACTGTAATGCATTATATATATATATAAATTATAGTCAATATTGCACTTTATTATATGACTGAGAAGTCCAGCCAAGGAGATTACCAAATAGAGGGTCACATGATTGCGAACATAATTATCCGAGAGTGATATTCGCGATATTGGATGCGCGAGTCACTAATCACGCACGGAAACATGACACGGTTCAACGACGAGCCAATTGAACAAAACTACGCAGATAGTATCATCCAATCAGCAACAAGCTTACAAATATGCTGCGACAGTTGACAGCAAAATAACAACAATGGATGCAAACTGAAGAAAACTTGTACATAAATGTCAGCCGGGTTTCAGCAAACGCGCAAGTCGTATAATATATTAACTATTTTCTTTTGAGTCGGTGTACACGAGATTTACGGAACTTCTGAGGTCCGTAAATCTCGTGTACGCCTCCTCAAAAGTCAATAACTGTATAATGTTCAAACTGAATTCTCTCTATATTAGTATTAGCAAATAAGCTTTTACACCATACATGTGAATTCTTCTCCTGCAGAAGATTGGTGAAATATGGTAACATTGTTTGAACAAACCAAGAACAATCAAAATGAATGCGTCACACGATGATGGAAGCGTATGTGGTGTTTAGACGTCTCACTTTCGCTGGACAGTAGCGATCAGAAGGGACTGAGCTAAAACGCAGACCGCTTTATCATGGTGCGCAACATTGGTATTTATAAGAGAAAGTGAAGACATAGACAATCTCAACACCGCCAGATATATTGCAATGAAATGTACACCATGTTGACTATCATCTTACTTATTATAAGTTGTGGCAGCTGCCATGGGGAAAGTAGGAATGGTCGTGTTACTGTACACTTACGTGCAACCTTTAGAATGCGGGAACCGAACATTGTCGTCTGCTGTTGTTTCATATTTTGTCTTTTCTCTCAATAAAAAGATGGTTTGGCAGCAGTTTAGAATCATTTCCATTGTAAATAATTCTAACGTGCTGTCAAAACATTAGTAAAGTGGAGATACAAAAAACAGACGACAACTTTTAATTCAACATTGGTTGTGTACAGTTATATCCCTTATTTAACCCTTACACTGCTGAATTAAATTTTGTCGGCTGCTGTTTATTTTTTATTTTCGATTTGTATCGTCAAAACATGATTTTACAGCAGTTTAGAATCATTTCCAATGGAAATGATTCTAAAGAGCTGTGAAACCATGTTTTTATTGAAAATGAAGGCAACATAAAGCAACAGCAGACGACAAATTTCGTGATCAGCAGTCTATGGGTTAACGTTTCATTGGTCGAATGACGTGATATTACGAATTACGCCAGTTTAATGACGCAATGTAAACGTGTTCACGTGTTCAACGAAAACATCATAATTGCTCATTATGCAGCACAAACAGTTACCTGATAAATAAAATACCATACTAGTGTTTTTTTATATCAAGTTTTATCGGCTCGGCTCGGAATCCGTCGGTAGGAATTCCAAGGCGTGCGTTTCATAGCCTTGCCCAGCAAACTTATATAAAAAGACACTAGCCTGATATACTCGATTTATAACGTAACATGCCCTGCATTGACCGAATACGTACTGACTGATAACATAACGTTGTATCAGGCATTGCCCTGATACAAACATCCGGGTTACAACGAAGTGGAAACCGACGTTCCGTTGGTCAGATGGCGTCACGTGACGTTACCGAATGACGTGAGTGTAATGACGCAACGTAAACAAGTCCGCGTTCTATCCATAGATAACGACGTCATCTTTGGTCATTTTCGAGCATAAAACGTTACCTGATAAATAGAATACCAGGCTACTGTCTTTCGATATCAAGTTTATCAGGCTCGGCTCGGAAACGGTAGGAATTCCTCGGCAAGCCTCGTAATTCCTACGCGTTTCCTAGCTTTGCCTGATAAACTTGATATCAACAGACAGTAGCCTGGTATTCTCGATTTATTACCCACATTGTACTCATTTTCTATAACAACTCACTCTGTACCGATCGCAGTTCTTTAAGGACCAGGGGCCTGTTTCACTAAACTTCTTACGACTAAAATATTCGTAAGTTCAAATTTAAGATCGTCTGTAAATTTCAATTTATGGATTTACATTTATTGAGCATAGGCTGCATATGCAGCCTATGCTCAATAAATGTAAATCCAATCATTATTTACAAGAAAACATTGTTAATATGAAATCATAATTTTGCACTTACGAACATTTTAGTCGTACGAAGTTTAGTGAAACGGCCTCCGTTCTATACCTGATCATCATTTGATTCAAAGACAATTGCTTTGTAAATGTGATGAGATATATGTATTACCTATATGTGAACATTCTCTTATTAATGTTTCCTATACGAGGCATGGAGTTGCGATCTCGGCCATATTAGTATTTACCTTTAGCTTTGTAGTGTTTGACACATACGGCAAGAAAAATGACAGATAACTAATAAAACTTGGTACAACATGTTGCAAGCTTAATCATTTACACTGTGCTATCAATTATATCATGTCAATGTATACATGATTGATACATTGTTTATACATGTTATAATTCCGGCACAAAAATATTTACACAATTTCCTAACATTTGATTGGCCCGTAGCAAGTCTTTGTCCAAAATGTATATCCCAGTAAACTCCCACGCCGAACTACTTTCCGTAACCGTGAGGCGCAGTTAAAATAATTATTAAGAAAACGGAAAATAAACACATTTTCTTGATGAATTTATTTCAAATGCTGGAATTATAAGGAATGAATGGCCTTTTTGTTGAATTTATCGGGGATATAAACTTGGAAAAGTCGCGGGAATACTGGACGAGGCCTTCCGGCCTTCGTCCAGTATTCCCGCGACTTTTCCAAGTTTATACCCCGATAAATTCCACAAAAAGGCCATTCATTCCTATATTGATACATTGTTTATACATTGTGTCATTTAAAAGTCTACAATGGCCATGCTACACTGTGTAAATCATAAGGTCACTCGACTCACCTAATTTTAAAACTACATGTATGACAACTTTACCAGTTATAGTCTTCTAGCAACACGTTTATGATAGTAGCAAAAGTCCATACAAAATCAATATTCCTTATTGCACCCAATACAGTATACATGGTAAATACTCTGTGTGCAGGTAAGATAGCTAACTCTCGCTTTCAAATATGGACACATTTATCGTCTGAAATCAGATTTGGTATTGACTTGGCAGGCGCGGACACACAAATAATTGCATGGGGGGTCTGTAATTACAGTAGGGGGGTCTTGGGGTCCTCCCCCAGGAAATTTTTAGATGCCGCCAGATCGCCGCAGATGCGATTTCCTGACACCTAGGCCACGAAAAAAGTCACCAAACTATTCGAGTATTGTAGATTTTCGTCTTTTTATTTTTGGCCGGGAGCAGGGGGGGGGGGGGGGGGGGGGGGGGGGGGGGGGGGGGGCGGGGGGTGGGGGGGGGGGGGGGGGGGGGGGGGGGGGGGGGGGGGGCGGGTCCGGACCCCTGGACCACCCCCCTGTATCCGCGCCTGCTTGGGCTACATTGTACATATAATGGTTGATAGGACGTTGTAACAAATATTTTAAAACATACTGCACTAAACGTATTACTTCATCTGTCAAATTCTGACCTGTCTGTGTCAAACGCCACAATAGGTAAACTGGCAGATAGCTTGTCCATGCTAAGATGGCTCAGATGAAAACTTATTGCACAGTATAGTATACATTAAGAAGAACAGGACCAGATACTCTTTATACAAATATTAATCACATTTACGAAGCTACTGTCTTCCAAACAAAGGATGATGCTCCTTAACCCGTACAAATACAATGCACGATACGACAATTTAACAGTCAGTGTTTAGTCTACGGAGCCCCGCAGCGGACATGGATTTTTTAAATTAATTCGTTTCCACGAAATAACAATTCGTTCCCTCAATTTAACAATTAGTTCCCTGGAATTAACAATTCGTATCCACGATATAGCATTTCGTTCCCTCGAATTAACAATTCGTTCAGACGAAATGACAATTCGTTCATTCAATTTAACAATTCGTTCCCTCGAATTAACGATTCGTTCCCGTTAAATTGAGGGAAGAATTGTTAATTCGTGGGAACGAATTGTTAATTCATGGGAACGAATTGTTATTTCGGGAACGAATTGTTATTTCGTGTGAACGAATCAATAAACAAATAATTCTACGTCCTCTGCGGGGCTCCGTAGTTGTCGGCCACTGCAAGTATCGCTTTCTGACAAAAATGAAATGAATAATCAACAGCATCCTATCAATTCTAGTAAAGTACAACACAACTCAGGTACATTTGTTCAGATGCACCCATGGTGTCCAGTTTAGCGATGTTCCGCCTTAAATATGTTTCTACACTAGTGCCGGTGCTAATCTTGCCAATCTTTGGTAATTTTTTAGATAAAAATGCTCGAATATTGTGCTTGAAATCAAACAACTTGATTGGCTGAGTCTGAGCTGTGCCACAGCTCAAGCTCAGACAGTCAAGTTGTTTGATTGCGAGTTGACATGACCAATATAGGTTCACTCAGGCTCAGACAATCAAGTTGCTTGATTGCGAGATTACATGACCAATATAGGTTCAAAAACGATATGGGCAAGATTAATGCAGGCGGGTGTGTATCTATAGATGTAAATGAACGCAGGGGCGCGTGTAATAACATTTATCCCGTCAACACAGTGCGTATGTGCCGTGAAACACGGTGCCGTGAAACATTTTTGATATCCAGTCAATACTATTTTTGCATTTTACAGCCATTTGTATGTGTTGACGGGATAAATAGAATAGTAGGTTAGTGCCGTGAATGGGAAAAAATATCTGGCGCGGCACGGAAACGGGATGTGCTCGGCAGAGCCTCGCCCATCCCGTTTCCTGAGCCTTGCCAGATATGTTTTCCCATTCACGGCACTAACCTACTATTCTCTATTTCTCATTGTAGCCGTTCAAGTGATAATTACCTTCTTTTCCATCTTTGTCCTTCGTTTTGAACGACGTCAATTGAGCTTCCTCCGGAAATACGTTCTCCTGATAGTTTGGTCTCCGGCCCGCGAGATTGGAACCCAGCAATAATCCGCGGAGGTTGCCATAGTAACTAGCAAACTTCTCCGTGAATGACACTCTGGAACAATATATAGAAGACACTGCAGCTGTCGTTAAGATAAGAATACGGTACATTGTGTAAAGCGCCAAGATGTAAAAAGTAGTCCGGTATAAAATACTATAATCCGGATGTTTTGAGGCCACATTACACAGTTTGCTTGCAAATCCTGACCCATTAGTACCCAATTATACATGTTTTAAGACAAATTTGCAGATCCAGCGGACATGTTGCATTTCAAGTGAAAGCATGTTCAACAACATCAATACACACCCGACTGTGGTAATATTGCATAGATTATCAACGTTTCTGAACATATACAGTATTGGTAATGCTAACACGCAATCAAGCAATTTCACTGACTGGACCATAGGTTGAAGTAACGGACCAAGGTTCACAAAAACATTAAATTAAGGTGTATGATCACGTGGTACTAACACCAACAACAAGTACTGAAACTTCCAGAATCCATATGATTCAAAGTACGTATTCTTTTATATTGTCTTTATTACGTAACGGGTTTTGATGAAATATGGCTCATCAAAAGCGTTTTGTTAAGCTGCATTTGGTGGTCACTATGTTTTATTGGGCCGTACTCGGACGGCCTCGAGACAACGGACTCTCACAAAACAGCCCACCGATTTATAGCAGTGTCGCCTATTGCCGAAGTTAGGCAAATGTTAGCCCTCCGCAATGATATATTCCCCGATTTTCTATGTCAACGCGTTTTCGAGCTATGGCTTATTTTGTTCAACAAAATTCTGCATTTTCGTCTAGTCTAGTCAATTGAATCGCTCCGACATTTCTATAACTTCTCGGGAAGCCATGTTGTCTAATCTTGATCGGTTTTGCCGATGACATCATCGCTAAGTTTATGATTAGCTGATATTCCAGGAGTGTCACGCGTAAGCGTCATGTTACATTGACTGGTTACCAGCCTGACACCTGCTTACATTATCAGCGATGCAATGAAACGGTACCAGCTGACGCGTCATCGGGAAAGCCAAAGAAACAAATGTTCCCAAAGTCATTACGACTAGAAAAAAAGAGAGAATTGTGTTCAACAAAATAATCCATAGCTCGAAAACGCGTTGACATAGCGCATTGGGTAATACACCATTGCGGAGGGCTAACATTGCGCAACGTCTGCAATAGGCGACAATGCTATAAATCAGTTGACTGTTTCGTGAGAGTCCGTTGTCTCGACCCCCCCCCTAACCCGAAATCCTGGATCCGCGCCTGCAACCGCCTGTGTTAATCTTGCCCAGATTATCAGGCTCAGGCTCAAGCTCAGGCTCAGGCTCAGGCTCAGGCTCAGGCTCAGGCTCAGGCTCAGGCTCAGGCTCAGGCTCAGCCAATCAATCTGCTTGATTTAAAGCACACTTTAAATAAAGTGTAAAATGGGTCAAGATTAGCGAAGGCGGTAGTGTAGTGGCTACACTGGACATATCAAGCCGGATAGCGAATGTACAGCGGCCACAACCGATACTTTCACCGTCATATCCAGCTGCCAGAATTACGTCCCTTGATTATCTGGATAATTCTAGGCTACATGAACGTGGAGCATTCCCTGCTGTGCGCTGGCAACAAAACAGTACTGTACACTCATATAGATATCTTAGTTGTGCCAATAAGGGGAAAGAATGTGAACTTGGGTCAAAAACCAACAACATTTCCCCAGATTACCTTTCAAAATGTCCTCTACACGGTTTGATCGTATTTCGGCTTTGCTAATATATCAACGATGGCACACTTTTTACATTTTACTATATCAGTGCGTTGAAATAACATTTTAAGCTTTTTAAATTGCTTTGTCATTTTGTTCTCAAAATCTATGCACTTGAATATTGTACTTCACTTGAACTACAGCTCATCACCATTTCAAAGAATAATTCGCCGAAACGATACTAGGTAAATCCTGTAACAGTCATTAATTTCTGTTTTGTTTTAATAAAATGTAATCCTTAATCAACTACTTGAAAGAAATCAGGCAATTCAATTACCCTGATTAAAGAGGATTAGAGTGTGAAATTTGAAAACCAATTAATGCAATGATTCTTTCAAAACATATTGATGGGGGAGGGGGGGGAGGGAGATTATGTCCTACCTGTGATTTTGGACGTGGGGGGTGGTGGGGGGGGGGGTGTGTCCTACCTACATTTTAGACGGGGGGGGGAGTTTGTCCTCCTGTGTCAAAAATCATAGGGGGGGGGGGGGGAGGATTATGTCCGGGGGGATTTTGTCCGTATCCCCCATTATATGTACAGAGACGTTGATAACCTGGGACAAATTAACGCAGGCGGTCGTGTATATTACCCAAAGTGAGATTGGAAATAGAGAATGTCATTCTATGAAAGGAAACAATTCGCATACGCGTACGTGAAGGCCGGATTCAAATAACACAATTGTCTCAGCCAGACCGAGACAAGATTGCCCTGAGATTATTTAATTCCACGGCCATTGTGTTGCCGTTGTAACTACTAGAAACCGTTTATGAGACCATGTACTCGCCTCTACATAATATGGAAAAAAGCTAATGTAGGGAAATGAAGTAGCGCGACTGGCAGATGCTATCAACAACGCGGAAAGATACATTATTTCATATCACAACAAGTAGGGTGTTACACCATAGCTCGAAAACGCGTAATCAGGGAGTAATCATTTATTTTTCCCGAATTGCATTATTTCATAAGGACTGCATATATTTGATGATTAAAAGTATGCAGAATTATTATACTGAATTTATTACATTATCACATAAAAATGGCTGTGATAATGTAATAAATTCAGTATAATAAAAAATAATAAATTTATCCTCAAGTTGAAAATTACTCCCTCAAAGTGTACTTAGCAAGATAAGTATACTTTGCAATTTTGGTGAAATATGCTACTGGTCAGGGCTTTTGAGCAGTTTTGTGCATTATTGGATTTCATAGGCACATTAAGTCTTGATAATTCCAGGACAAAAATATTTACACAATTCCCTAACATTTGATTGGCCCCTAGCAAGTCTCTGCCCAAAATGTATATCTCAGTAAACTCCCATGCCGAACTACTTTTGAAAATTGTAATTTTGTATCGCTTCGTCCAGTATTCCCGCGACTTTTCCAAGTTTATACCCCGATAAATTCCAAAAAGGCCATTCATTCCTATAATAATCGAGCTTCTGTAATGGTCACTCGCTCATACACTACCGCCTGTGCTAATCGTGCCAATAATTGACAATTTATTTATTTCAAAATACGTGAATATTGCGCTTGAAATCAAGTAGAAGCAACATTGCTACCCCTCTCCATACCTTTCGCGAGGATAGCAATTAACCCCATGGAAGAGTGATATTGTAATCGGTTATCCGGCGTGTTTGATGTTATTGATATAAAACTGTCGAAGCTGTAACAATAAATTATTAATAAAGAGCACACACATTGCGGAAATTTATTTCCCTGTTCTATTATTTTTGGCAATTTACTAGACTAAGTTCTACATCAAAGATTATTTGTTTAAAGGTATGAAATATACAGTTGGGTATGCTCTTCGGTTGCTCACATTTTTTGAATGGGTCAAATTGTAGCCGTAGATAACATATCGTATGCGAATTATTGTAGCTAGAAATCAAGCAGGTTGATTGACTGAGCTTGATATGTGCTACAACTCAGGCTCAGCCAATCGAACTGCTTGATTGCCAGTTGTGATTGCCAATATATGTTCAGAAACGTTGACATATGGGCACGATTAACGCAGGTGGTGGTGTAAGATCTACTTTCTCGTTCACCAGTAAACATACACAATCCTTATATTCTGTGTGGAAAGCATACACATAATTATTTCGTTATCTAAACAGCGGATTTCACAGAACATATGGGTGCCGTCACGTCAGTGTACCGACCGGATAATCCGCAGACACCGCGACCAAAATCAATGGCGGACCGGCCATAATGGATGTAATCTATCACGACATTTGAGCTGCACTGTACAATGTACAGCTGTCGGGCGTCACGCTGTGACCTTTAAGGTAGTATCTCACTGGGCTGCTACAGCTCACGACTAGTTGGAGACACAAAATTGCGAGAAAATACGCGAATTAGCGACAATTTTAACTTGGAATCACACTGAATTGATACTTACTACACGTTCGCGAAATTTGGGCCAAAATTCGTCTGGAGTTCGCATACATGTCGCGCGAATGTCGCGCGCGCGTGACATTCGCGCGAATGTCGCGCGACAGTCCCGTGACAGGTATGCGTTACAATTGAGAAATATTTTCAATCATTTTGTCATCAGACGTCAAGCGAACAAACTGCAAAAAAATTGCAACATTCGCACGACATTCGCTCGACATTTGTGCGACAGATTCTCAATTTTGTCTCCAATAAATCACAATTTAGTTTCACCACCCCTCACAAAGTTGTCTCACATTTCTCGCACTTTCTAACTCACGGAAACTAAATTTAGAAGAGTTCGAGACTGGTTGGAGACACCCACGACGACTCTGTGACTATTTTGAGAAAACATTTGTCGCGCGAATTTTTTGAACATGTTAAATATTCCAGCGACACGAGAGCGAGGCCCTGCGACTTACGGGAGGAAATTGAGAACCCCTGCGAACGTTTCGAGACATTTTGGAAACTCGCTCGCGAATGCTGTTCGAAATTTGTCGCCAACAGTCGCAGCCCAGTGAGATACTAGCTTTAGAAACAGCCACGACGATATAATTCCAGCACACAAATGTTTACACAATTCCTAACATCTGATTGGCCCGTAGCAAGTCTCTGTCCAACATTTATATCCCAGTAAACTCCCACGCCGAACTACTTTCCATAACCGTGAGGCGCAGTTAAAATAATTCTTAAGAAAACGGAAAATAAACACATTTTCTTGATGAATTTATTTCAAATGCTGGAATTATAAGGAATGAATGGCATTTTTGTTGAATTTAACGGGGATATAAACTTGAAAAAGTCGCGGGAATACTGGACGAGGCCTTCCGGCCTTCGTCCAGTATTCCCGCGACTTTTCCAAGTTTATACCCCGATAAATTCCACAAAAAGGCCATTCATTCCTATATACAATGCCTTTCAGTTACTGTTATGTTCTTATTTGTGGCTGTAAAATTATAAATTGGACTTATGGATTATGCGACCAGTGTAGCCCCGCGCAGTCTGAACACTTTTCGCTTTCGACATTCAGTCAGTGAAACACACGTAATGCTTCTAATTAATATTTGTTTATAATTGTGTTATCTCCCTTGATATAGCATAATATGTCACGCACATCTCTGTGGGGGCAGCCATATTGTCGTCCTACGCCTACACAGCGAATACGACCAAGAAAATAGTTCACTGTGCCAACTTATTATATGGCGTTTTGGTGTGTCTTGCTTTGTATCTTTGTATATACTATTCTAGTTTTGGGCTCAGTTTATCAGTTAAATTCTGGAAAATATGAATCAAGATCTTTCGTGCGTATGAATACAGCAGCTAATATGAAATAGGCACTACCTATGACGGGCGACGTTAGTGTATGAAACTAAATTTACCAATTGATAGCTTTACCATGTTTACCATGATGTTAGTATGCTATGAATGGTACCGTAGTCTATTGTAGCATTGCAGAACAGGGGCCCGTTTCACTAAACTTCGTACGACTAAAATGTTCGTGAGTGCAAATTTAGGATCGTTTGGAAATTTGAATTGATGGATTTATATTTATTGAGCATAGGCTGCATATGCATATCAAGCTTCAAGAGTGTGCTAGAAGATATGGGGCGTTTCGTAGGAGCAAAATTATGATAGTCTGTAAATTTCACATTAACAATGTTTACTTGTAAACAAGTATTGGATTTACATTTATTGACATCGTCTGTTGTCCGATAATTATCACCCTATAATTCCTACCGTTTCCGTTTCTTGTTGAACGCATATATGGGTGAAAATAAAAACAAACAGGGGTCTTAGTATCGTCATATATCTTCAATTAAACAACTTTACAATGGGCCACTTTAACACGTTTTTATCCTTTATAATACTTTTTCAAACAATCCTGATATGCCCCTTTAATATAAGGTGTGATCATGTCCAGCCGTGTGCAAACGTTTGCTGTGTCCCTCGGTGATCAAACGTTATGGTTACATTTCCAACAAAAAACTGATGTAATTTGAGCATTATATTCAGTATTTTCAGTACTTTTATAAATCGCCCAATTCACGTAGATAATTTTCGGTATTCATATTCCGGGGCCGCGTCATGAACGTCATGCACGTCATGAAGTTGTGACGTCTTGAAGGCACTTCCACGTAGTGACGTCATGAAGGCACTTGGTCTACGCGCGGCCCCGGAATGAGCATTGCCTAAAGCTATATGCAAACAGCACGGAAACCATGTAACAATGTTTAATAGCCAAACGTAGATCGGCAGTCAAACGTGGAACAACCAGTAGGCTGGGACATACGACATTCTGCCGCTAGCGCTCCTTCGTGTCTCTCCAAACAAACACTAACCCGATGTCACAGTTAATTTTCAAACCTCCAACGCCAATCTATAATTCCTGGACGAAACTGGTCATTATTGGCGCCTCAATTATCTAGCCGTGATGTTGAGCAAAATGTATGGTATCATGTTGTCGCCACGCGACATCGTGTGTCGAACACTTTATACTTGTACACAAAACCGCTTACACACAACCGTCTGCGTTAATCTTGCCCAGTAGCCGACTTCATCAAAGTTGCAAAGTATACTTATCTAGCAAAGTATACTTTAAGGGAGTAATCATTTATTTTACCAGAAATACATTATTTCATATAGAACTAACGACTGCAATTGATGTAGTTGATGATTAAAAGTATGCAGAATTATTATACTGAATTTATAACACTATCACAGCCAAAATTGCTGTGATAATGTAATAAATGCAGTATAATAAAAATTAATAAATTTATCCTTAAATTTATCCATCAAAGTATACTTTGCTAGATAAGTATACGTTCCCATGTTGGTGAAAATAGGCTAACAGGTAATCAGTAGTCTTGATTCCAAGCACAATATTCAAGTTTATCCGTCAACACAGTGCGTATGTACCGTGAAACACGGTGCCGTGAAACATTTTTGATATCCAGTCAATACAATTTTTGCATTTTACAACCATTTGAAGGTGTTGACGGGATAAATAGAATAGTAGGTTAGTGCCGTGAATGGGAAAACATATCTGGCGCGGCACGGAAACGGGATGTGCTCGGCAGAGCCTCGCCCATCCCGTTTCCTGAGCCTTGTCATATATTTTTCCCATTCACGGCACTAACCTACTATTCTCTATCTATTATCCTTATTTCTGAACCAAAGTATATGTTGTGACCACTCATTTGAACCGTCTCGGCGAGACTGTTCAAATGATGGTCACAACATATACTTCTGATGAGAAATAAAGAAATGCTTGAGCCTTGCCGGATATGTTTTCCCATTCACGGCACTAACCTACTATTCTCTATATTTTGAACTAAATAACTTTACAAATAATGGCAAGATTATCACAGGCGGTAGTATATTCACAACAACAAGGCACGATACGTAGATCATAACAAACACTATGTAAATGCTTTGATTTAACGACGGCACTGGCTCGATGACCTTGCATGTCGTCTCCCAATAAGGTGAGAAAGAAAGGAGGTGGATATAAATAAAACCGGCCCATGGGGGCCTAGTTCTTTCTAGTTCTTTAACGTGCTCAGACTCTCCTTCAAATCTGATACACGGGACCGCCTTTAAGTAGAGCAGGAAATACAAAGTATCTCAGAAATACTGACACCCTTGAACTGAACCCTGAATGGAACCCGTGTCGCCAGCGTGGTAGTCCGACGGTGTTATCCTTCGGCCACGGTCTGCTCTTAACGATAATAACAATCGAGAGTCTGTTGATATCATGTTTATCAGGCACGGCTAGGAACGCGTAGGAATTCCGAGGCTTGCCGAGTAATTCCTACAGTTTCCGAGCCGAGCCTGATAAAGCTTCATATCAAACGACAGTAGCCTGGTATTCTATTTATCAGGTAACATTTTGTACTCGAAGATGAACACAGATGACGGCATTATCTATTGACAGAACGCGGACAATTTATCAAGCAAGGCTAGGAAACGCGTAGGAATCCCGAGGCTCGTCTCAAAATTCCTACCGTTTCCGAGCAGTCTGATAAAGGTGATATCAGCAAACAATGGACTGGTATTCTATGTATCAAGTAACATTTTATTTATCAAATAACTGGCTATACAGTGAAACCTCTCTGAACCCGACATGCTGGGAAGTCCCCATGGCGTCCGGCTTAGAGAAGTCTCACTGTAAATCAGGCAATTAATCATTCTGAGCCATAGTTATGCGCTATGCGATCACGAACATACATTATCACCTGAGATAAATGGCCAAGAAACCCATCAACAATAAGATAACAGGTGTGTTATCTGTGTCCTGTTAGAAGAGGATCGATCCACTGTATATGCATTGACCGAATATATATACTGACTGGTAACTCAATACAAAACTTTTTATCACGCAAACAGTCTACAACAATGGGTACACACACTTTGATCAGTATCAAGGTGCATGGTCACGTGCTTACAACAACAACAACGTCGCCCACTCCAAAGTAGGTATTATTTGATATTTTCCTTAACATGCAACGGTTTTGATGAAATATGGCGCAGCAAACGCGTCTTCATGAGCTGCATTTGGTGGTCCAGGAGTTTGGCACAGACTTATGTCGTTTTTGCAAAGAATCGATTTCCGTGTCGGAGAGACACGGAAATCGTATTCTTCGCAAAAACGACAGAAGTTTGGGCGAAAAATACAGAGACCACCAAATGCATCTTAACAAGACGCGTTCGATGCGCCATTCAATTCAATTCATTTCAATATATTTAGATGAAGGTGAACATAATGTGCAATAATCATTATAGTGCAAACATGTGTGTTTACATAGATGATATTATATACATGACTACATGGAGGTACGTTATAATGAGCATACGTCTTATGTATGTGTGTATGAAATAATACTGAACATGACACAAAGGTTAAACAACATTCATCGTCGCATACGCGTCATGACTAAGCAGTCTCTAAGAACTAGCTAATCAAAGAAGCTAAATCATAAATTGCTCCTGATTAATTGGACATAGTCTATGACGGTCTCTAACAAAACAAGTACCACCCGAAAGCAGACGTTTTGATTGCCAGTGTCAGAGAATACATATACATATACAACACATGTATACATACATATATCACCATCCGACAATCAAACTGTCTGATCCCAAGCACGATGTTACTCAGTTGTTAATCGCCGGTTCTGCGCACTACATGATACATGTTCATACAAGTTTAATATATATTATTTAGCATATGGCAATATGCGTCATAACATCTTTTCGCGAATGAAAATGACAAACGTAAAAACGTGTATAGCTGTTCACTAACAGTGTCTATACTGATGGCCAGTGGTGCGCAATCACCTTTTGTGTGAATGTTTCTGGAGTGCATTGTTCCAGTTCAGATACAGTTCAAGTTTACATGTCCTGTAAATCTCGTCAAGAAAGTCATCTCGCATCGGTAATGTTGTTAAACATTCCGAGATGCAATACCGTAACCTGTCTCCCGTAAGTCCATTACCAGAGCGTACACACACTTACGTCTTTGTCGGGTACACATGTCCATAGTTGGGTCAATGAGGTCAGCTGTCCTCAAGTCAACGGAGTGTTTCGGGAAACACAAGACTATTGATGGCAGTATGTCGTATGAAGGTTACGAAAGCTGCTGAAATCAATACGCTGTCTAGTCTTTGTAGCCAAAGACATTCTTCACGAGCAGTGACTGCGTTGCGTTTCCACGAGGCTTTGGAAGGCAGTGACTCGTGCAATTGAGGATGTACTCCAATTTATATGTCTAACAGTTTGCTTATGTCAGGGATGAACCCTTGGTTACGATTGTGGTGTCCATCAAATACAGAAATAGTTTGCGAAAAAATATATTGCGACTGATAGCGGACTCTGGGAGTGCCAAAAGCATGTATAGAAACATTAATTTATTTGTATCGACGTCAGAGCTTATACGGTGAATGCCTGACATTGACTCACATATGTCTGATCGTGTTGTTACTGAACAACCTTGAATCTTTTTACAATCAGGTGTTGGTGTCTATTAAGAAGTTTACAGTCGGATTTCGTCATATCATTCCACAATTCACAACTGTAAAGCGTTGTAGGTAATACTATTATTGTATAAGCTAGCTGATATTAGTGGATTTAGACCCAGTGGTTTCACCCCGTAACCGGTCATCGCATAGAACGCGTTGAGTCCTTTTTGGCAGCGGTCACGAATTATTCCAGTGTAACTTGTGCGCTAGTGTTGACGTATTCCAAGGTTTACTGCGGATTCCGCCTGTGGAAAGATGACTTTTCCATCGTGAACCCTTTACAGTCCGATTTCCTTCTAGATTGCTTGAAGGTTACTACACATGACTTACTGGCATTGATTGCAAACTGCCATTTTACTGAGTAACGTAATTATGCACAATGTCTAGTAATCGCTGTTGGTAACTCTGAGTGGTAGCAATACAAGCGATATCGTCTGCCAACGTTGGATTTCCGGCATCAACCGAGCACACGCTGGATCCAATTCCGGAGGTTTCAAGTTCTCGAAGTAGGCCGTCGATGAACACGAGGTAATATAATGTCGAAACAATACGCCTGACACCACGCGAAACAGGTGCTGTTCCTGAGATCGCACCATTAACGGTCACACAGTATTCCAAGTTTGTGTAGTAATACTTCACCACCCGCCACAGCTTACCTTTAATTCCAATTTGGTAAGTTTGTAGAGTAGTCCATTATGCCACACGGTGTCAAAGGCCTTCTACATATCCAGAAAAGCTACATACACATTGCTTTTCACGTTCCAAATTATAGTGTATAGTTTCCTGTAAATTGAATGCAGCTGAGATTATTTGGGAACCCTTGTTGTTGTAGACACGGAAAATTAATTGACTTTTGATCCAAAAATCTCCACATCCTGTTTGTTACCACTTTCTCAAACAGTTTACATAGACATGGTAATATGGAAACGGGTCGGTAACTGCCAGCGTCCGACTTAGATTTCCCACCTTCTTTGTACAGCGGAATAATTACACTTTTCTTCCAAGAACATGGGACTGTTTCGGTTGAGCGGATTTGATTAAACAACAGCAATATGATTTCGTTTAGTTTATCACTTGAATATATAATGTGTTCATCTTGAATGTTATCCAACCCCGGTGCTTTCCGACGTTGTAGCGTTCTAATACAACAAGATAATTCTTCACGTGTAATGGGCGAATCAAAAATGTTAATGAATGTATCTTCATTTACTACTGAAGGCGAATTCACAAATGAGTCATATATTTAATGAAATCCGTAGTACTTTGATTGAAATCATTGCTTGCCGTATCATTAATACATCTTTTAAATATTCAGAGAAGCCACATGCAACATTTTGGGAAGATGTGTAGGTTTGTCCCTTTACCGTTATTTCATTACGCTTTTCCTTATCTTTGTGTCACGTAGATAATTTTCGTATTCATATTCCGGGGCCGCGTCATGAACGTCATGAACGTCATGAAGTTGTGACGTCTTGAAGGCACTTCCACGTAGTGACGTCATGAAGGCACTTGGTCTACGCGCGGCCCCGGAATGAGCATTGCCTAAAGCTATATGCAAACAGCACGGAAACCATGTAACAATGTTTAATAGCCAAACGTAGATCGGCAGACAAACGTGGAACAACCAGTAGGCTGGGACATACGACATTCTGCCGCTAGCGCTCCTTCGTGTCTCTCCAAACAAACACTAACCCGATGTCGCAGTTAATTTTCAACCTCCAACGCCAATCTATAATTCCTGGACGAAACTGGTCATTATTGGCGCCTCAATTATCTAGCCGTGATGTTGAGCAAAATGATGGATGTATGGTATCATGTTGTCGCCACGCGACATCGTGTGTCGAACACTTTATACTTGTACACAAAACCGCTTACACACAACCGTCTGCGTTAATCTTGCCCAGTAGCCGACTTCATCAAAGTTGCAAAGTATACTTATCTAGCAAAGTATACTTTAAGGGAGTAATCATTTATTTTTACCAAGAAATACATTATTTCATATAGAACTAACGACTGCAATTGATGTAGTTGATGATTAAAAGTATGCAGAATTATTATACTGAATTTATAACACTATCACAGCCAAAATTGCTGTGATAATGTAATAAATGCAGTATAATAAAAATAAATTAATTTATTTATCCTTAAATTTATCCATCAAAGTATACTTTGCTAGATAAGTATACGTTCCCATGTTGGTGAAATAGGCTACAGGTAATCAGTAGTCTTGATTCCAAGCACAATATTCAAGTTTATCCCGTCAACACAGTGCGTATGTACCGTGAAACACGGTGCCGTGAAACATTTTTGATATCCAGTCAATACAATTTTTGCATTTTACAGCCATTTGAAGGTGTTGACGGGATAAATAGAATAGTAGGTTAGTGCCGTGAATGGGAAAACATATCTGGCGCGGCACGGAAACGGGATGTGCTCGGCAGAGCCTCGCCCATCCCGTTTCCTGAGCCTTGCCATATATTTTTCCCATTCACGGCACTAACCTACTATTCTCTATCTATTGTCCTTATTTCTGAACCAAAGTATATGTTGTGACCACTCATTTGAACCGTCTCGGCGAGACTGTTCAAATGAGTGGTCACAACATATACTTCTGATGAGAAATAAAGAAATGCTTGAGCCTTGCCGGATATGTTTTGCCATTCACGGCAACTAACCTACTATTCTCTAATATTTTGAACTAAATAACTTTACAAAATAATGGCAAGATTATCACAGGCGGTAGTATATTCACAACAACAAGGCACGATACGTAGATCATAACAAACACTATGTAAATGCTTTGATTTTAAAAACGACGGCACTGGCTCGATGACCTTGCATGTCGTCTCCCAAATAAGGTGAGAAAGAAAGGAGGTGGATATAAATTAAAACCGGCCCATGGGGGGGCCTAGTTCTTTCTAGTTCTTTAACGTGCTCAGACTCTCCTTCAAATCTGATACACGGGACCGCCTTTTAAAGTAGAGCAGGAAATTACAAAGTATCTCAGAAATACTGACACCCTTGAACTGAACCCTGAATGGAACCCGTGTCGCCAGCGTGGTAGTCCGACGGTGTTATCCTTCGGCCACGGTCTGCTCTTAACGATAATAACAATCGAGAGTCTGTTGATATCATGTTTATCAGGCACGGCTAGGAACGCGTAGGAATTCCGAGGCTTGCCGAGTAATTCCTACAGTTTCCGAGCCGAGCCTGATAAACTTCATATCAAACGACAGTAGCCTGGTATTCTATTTATCAGGTAACATTTTGTACTCGAAGATGAACACAGATGACGGCATTATCTATTGACAGAACGCCGGACAATTTATCAAGCAAGGCTAGGAAACGCGTAGGAATCCCGAGGCTCGTCTCAAAATTCCTACCGTTTCCGAGCAGTCTGATAAAGGTGATATCCAGCAAACAATGGACTGGTATTCTATGTATCAAGTAATTTTCATTTTATTTATCAAATAACTGGCTATTACAGTGAAACCTCTCTGAACCCGACATGCTGGGAAGTCCCCATGGCGTCCGCTTAGAGAAGTCTCACTGTAAATCAGGCAATTAATCATTCTGAGCCATAGTTATGCGCTAATGTTGCGATCACGAACATACATTATCACCTGAGATAAATGGCCAAGAAACCCATCAACAATAAGATAACAGGTGTGTTATCTGTGTCCTGTTAGAAGAGGATCGATCCACTGTATATGCATTGACCGAATATATATACTGACTGGTAACTCAATACACAAAACTTTTATCACGCAAACAGTCTACAACAATGGGTACACACACTTTGATCAGTATCAAGGTGCATGGTCACGTGCTTACAACAACAACAACGTCGCCCACTCCAAAGTAGGTATTATTTGATATTTTCCTTAACATGCAACGGTTTTGATGAAATATGGCGCAGCAAACGCGTCTTCATGAGCTGCATTTGGTGGTCCAGGGAGTTTGGCACAGACTTATGTCGTTTTTGCAAAGAATCGATTTCCGTGTCGGAGACACGGAAATCGATTCTTCGCAAAAACGACAGAAGTTTGGGCGAAAATACAGAGACCACCAAATGCATCTTAACAAGACGCGTTCGATGCGCCATTCAATTCAATTCATTTCAATATATTTAGATGAAGGTGAAACATAATGTGCAATAATCATTATAGTGCAAACATGTGTGTTTACATAGATGATATTATATACATGACTACATGGAGGTACGTTATAATGAGCATACGTCTTATGTATGTGTGTATGAAATAATACTGAACATGACACAAAGGTTAAACAACATTCATCGTCGCATACGCGTCATGACTAAGCAGTCTCTAAGAACTAGCTAATCAAAGAAGCTAAATCATAAATTGCTCCTGATTAATTGGACATAGTCTATGACGGTCTCTAACAAAACAAGTACCACCCGAAAGCAGACGTTTTGATTGCCAGTGTAGAGAATACATATACATATACACACATGTATACATACATATATCACCATCCGACAATCAAACTGTCTGATCCCAAGCACGATGTTACTCAGTTGTTAATCGCCGGTTCTGCGCACTACATGATACATGTTCATACAAGTTAATATATATTATTTAGCATATGGCAATATGCGTCATAACATCTTTTCGCGAATGAAAATGACAAACGTAAAAACGTGTATAGCTGTTCACTAACAGTGTCTATACTGATGGCCAGTGGTGCGCCAATCACCTTTTGTGTGAATGTTTCTGGAGTGCATTGTTCCAGTTCAAGATACAGTTCAAGTTTACATGTCCTGTAAATCTCGTCAAGAAAGTCATCTCGCATCGGTAATGTTGTTAAACATTCCGAGATGCAATACCGTAACCTGTCTCCCGTAAGTCCATTACAGAGCGTACACACACTTACGTCTTTGTCGGGTACACATGTCCATAGTTGGGCAATGAGGTCAGCTGTCCTCAAGTCAACGGAGTGTTTCGGGAAACACAAGACTATTGATGGCATATGGTCGTATGAAGGTTGGTTACGAAAGCTGCTGAAATCATATCGCTGTCTAGTCTTTGTAGCCAAAGACATTCATTCACGAGCAGTGACTGCGTTGCGTTTCCACGAGGCTTTGGAAGGCAGTGACTCGTGCAATTGAGGATGTACTCCAATTTATAGTCTAAACAGTTTGCTTATGTCAGGGATGAAACCCTTGGTTAACGATTGTGGTGTCCATCAAATACAGAAATAGTTTGCGAAAAAATATATTGCGACTGATAGCGGACTCTGGAGTGCCAAAAGCATGTATAGAAACATTAATTTATTTGTATCGACGTCAGTGCTTATACGGTGAATGCCTGACATTGACTCACATATGTCTGATCGTGTTGTACTGAACAACCTTGAATCTTTTTACAATCAGGTGTTGGTGTCTATTAAGAAGTTTACAGTCGGATTTCGTCATATCATTCCACAATTCACAACTGTAAAGCGTTGTAGGTAATACTATTTTATTGTATAAGCTAGCTGATATTAGTGATTTAGACCCAGTGGTTTCACCCCGTAACCGTCATCGCATAGAACGCGTTGAGTCCTTTTTGGCAGCGGTCACGAATTATTCCAGTGTAACTTGTGCGCTAGTGTTGACGTATTCCAAGGTTTACTGCGGATTCCGCCTGTGGAAAGATGACTTTTCCATCGTGAACCCTTTACAGTCCGATTTCCTTCTAGATTGCTTGAAGGTTACTACACATGACTTACTGGCATTGATTGCAAACTGCCATTTTACTGAGTAATTATGCACAATGTCTAGTAATCGCTGTTGGTAACTCTGAGTGGTAGCAATACAAGCGATATCGTCTGCCAACGTTGGATTTCCGGCATCAACCGAGCACACGCTGGATCCAATTCCGGAGGTTTCAAGTTCTCGAAGTAGGCCGTCGATGAACACGAGGTAATATAATGTCGAAACAATACCGCCTTGACACCACGCGAAACAGGTGCTGTTCCTGAGATCGCACCATTAACGGTCACACAGTATTCCAAGTTTGTGTAGTAATACTTCACCACCCGCCACAGCTTACCTTTAATTCCAATTTGGTAAGTTTGTAGAGTAGTCCATTATGCCACACGGTGTCAAAGGCCTTCTACATATCCAGAAAAGCTACATACACCTTGCTTTCACGTTCCAAATTATAGTGTATAGTTTCCTGTAAATTGAATGCAGCTGAGATTATTTGGGAACCCTTGTTGTTGTAGACACGGAAAATTAATTGACTTTTGATCCAAAAATCTCCACATCCTGTTTGTTACCACTTTCTCAAACAGTTTACATAGACATGGTAATATGGAAACGGGTCGGTAACTGCCAGCGTCCGACTTAGATTTCCCACCTTCTTTGTACAGCGGAATAATTACACTTTTCTTCCAAGAACATGGGACTGTTTCGGTTGAGAGGATTTGATTAAACAACAGCAATATGATTTCGTTTAGTTTATCACTTGAATATATAATGTGTTTCATCTTGAATGTTATCCAACCCCGGTGCTTTCCGACGTTGTAGCGTTCTAATACAACAAGATAATTCTTCACGTGTAATGGGCGAATCAAAAATGTTAATGAATGTATCTTCATTTACTACTGAAGGCGAATTCACAAATGAGTCTATATATTTAATGAAATCCGTAGTACTTTGATTGCAATCATTGCTTGCCGTATCATTAAATACATCTTTTAAATATTCAGAGAAGCCACATGCAACATTTTGGGAAGATGTGTAGGTTTGTCCCTTTACCGTTATTTCATTACGCTTTTCCTTATCTTTGTGTCACGTAGATAATTTTCGGTATTCATATTCCGGGGCCGCGTCATGAACGTCATGAACGTCATGAAGTTGTGACGTCTTGAAGGCACTTCCACGTAGTGACGTCATGAAGGCACTTGGTCTACGCGCGGCCCCGGAATGAGCATTGCCTAAAGCTATATGCAAACAGCACGGAAACCATGTAACAATGTTTAATAGCCAAACGTAGATCGGCAGACAAACGTGGAACAACCAGTAGGCTGGGACATACGACATTCTGCCGCTAGCGCTCCTTCGTGTCTCTCCAAACAAACACTAACCCGATGTCACAGTTAATTTTCAAACCTCCAACGCCAATCTATAATTCCTGGACGAAACTGGTCATTATTGGCGCCTCAATTATCTAGCCGTGATGTTGAGCAAAATGTATGGTATCATGTTGTCGCCACGCGACATCGTGTGTCGAACACTTTATACTTGTACACAAAACCGCTTACACACAACCGTCTGCGTTAATCTTGCCCAGTAGCCGACTTCATCAAAGTTGCAAAGTATACTTATCTAGCAAAGTATACTTTAAGGGAGTAATCATTTATTT
Organism: Conchocele bisecta; assembly: GCA_029237695.1. Lineage (NCBI taxonomy): Eukaryota > Metazoa > Mollusca > Bivalvia > Lucinida > Thyasiridae > Conchocele > Conchocele bisecta. The sequence goes on along the minus strand of CM055265.1, from coordinate 37,447,513 downwards.
TACCAGAAATACATTATTTCATATAGAACTAACGACTGCAATTGATGTAGTTGATGATTAAAAGTATGCAGAATTATTATACTGAATTTATAACACTATCACAGCCAAAATTGCTGTGATAATGTAATAAATGCAGTATAATAAAAATTAATAAATTTATCCTTAAATTTATCCATCAAAGTATACTTTGCTAGATAAGTATACGTTCCCATGTTGGTGAAATAGGCTACAGGTAATCAGTAGTCTTGATTCCAAGCACAATATTCAAGTTTATCCCGTCAACACAGTGCGTATGTACCGTGAAACACGGTGCCGTGAAACATTTTTGATATCCAGTCAATACAATTTTTGCATTTTACAGCCATTTGAAGGTGTTGACGGGATAAATAGAATAGTAGGTTAGTGCCGTGAATGGGAAAACATATCTGGCGCGGCACGGAAACGGGATGTGCTCGGCAGAGCCTCGCCCATCCCGTTTCCTGAGCCTTGCCATATATTTTTCCCATTCACGGCACTAACCTACTATTCTCTATCTATTGTCCTTATTTCTGAACCAAAGTATATGTTGTGACCACTCATTTGAACCGTCTCGGCGAGACTGTTCAAATGAGTGGTCACAACATATACTTCTGATGAGAAATAAAGAAATGCTTGAGCCTTGCCGGATATGTTTTCCCATTCACGGCACTAACCTACTATTCTCTATATTTTGAACTAAATAACTTTACAAATAATGGCAAGATTATCACAGGCGGTAGTATATTCACAACAACAAGGCACGATACGTAGATCATAACAAACACTATGTAAATGCTTTGATTTAACGACGGCACTGGCTCGATGACCTTGCATGTCGTCTCCCAATAAGGTGAGAAAGAAAGGAGGTGGATATAAATAAAACCGGCCCATGGGGGCCTAGTTCTTTCTAGTTCTTTAACGTGCTCAGACTCTCCTTCAAATCTGATACACGGGACCGCCTTTTAAAGTAGAGCAGGAAATACAAAGTATCTCAGAAATACTGACACCCTTGAACTGAACCCTGAATGGAACCCGTGTCGCCAGCGTGGTAGTCCGACGGTGTTATCCTTCGGCCACGGTCTGCTCTTAACGATAATAACAATCGAGAGTCTGTTGATATCATGTTTATCAGGCACGGCTAGGAACGCGTAGGAATTCCGAGGCTTGCCGAGTAATTCCTACAGTTTCCGAGCCGAGCCTGATAAACTTCATATCAAACGACAGTAGCCTGGTATTCTATTTATCAGGTAACATTTTGTACTCGAAGATGAACACAGATGACGGCATTATCTATTGACAGAACGCGGACAATTTATCAAGCAAGGCTAGGAAACGCGTAGGAATCCCGAGGCTCGTCTCAAAATTCCTACCGTTTCCGAGCAGTCTGATAAAGGTGATATCAGCAAACAATGGACTGGTATTCTATGTATCAAGTAACATTTTATTTATCAAATAACTGGCTATACAGTGAAACCTCTCTGAACCCGACATGCTGGGAAGTCCCCATGGCGTCCGGCTTAGAGAAGTCTCACTGTAAATCAGGCAATTAATCATTCTGAGCCATAGTTATGCGCTATGCGATCACGAACATACATTATCACCTGAGATAAATGGCCAAGAAACCCATCAACAATAAGATAACAGGTGTGTTATCTGTGTCCTGTTAGAAGAGGATCGATCCACTGTATATGCATTGACCGAATATATATACTGACTGGTAACTCAATACAAAACTTTTATCACGCAAACAGTCTACAACAATGGGTACACACACTTTGATCAGTATCAAGGTGCATGGTCACGTGCTTACAACAACAACAACGTCGCCCACTCCAAAGTAGGTATTATTTGATATTTTCCTTAACATGCAACGGTTTTGATGAAATATGGCGCAGTAAACGCGTCTTCATGAGCTGCATTTGGTGGTCCAGGGAGTTTGGCACAGACTTATGTCGTTTTTGCAAAGAATCGATTTCCGTGTCGGAGACACGGAAATCGATTCTTCGCAAAAACGACAGAAGTTTGGGCGAAAATACAGAGACCACCAAATGCATCTTAACAAGACGCGTTCGATGCGCCATTCAATTCAATTCATTTCAATATATTTAGATGAAGGTGAACATAATGTGCAATAATCATTATAGTGCAAACATGTGTGTTTACATAGATGATATTATATACATGACTACATGGAGGTACGTTATAATGAGCATACGTCTTATGTATGTGTGTATGAAATAATACTGAACATGACACAAAGGTTAAACAACATTCATCGTCGCATACGCGTCATGACTAAGCAGTCTCTAAGAACTAGCTAATCAAAGAAGCTAAATCATAAATTGCTCCTGATTAATTGGACATAGTCTATGACGGTCTCTAACAAAACAAGTACCACCCGAAAGCAGACGTTTTGATTGCCAGTGTCAGAGAATACATATACATATACAACACATGTATACATACATATATCACCATCCGACAATCAAACTGTCTGATCCCAAGCACGATGTTACTCAGTTGTTAATCGCCGGTTCTGCGCACTACATGATACATGTTCATACAAGTTAATATATATTATTTAGCATATGGCAATATGCGTCATAACATCTTTTCGCGAATGAAAATGACAAACGTAAAAACGTGTATAGCTGTTCACTAACAGTGTCTATACTGATGGCCAGTGGTGCGCCAATCACCTTTTGTGTGAATGTTTCTGGAGTGCATTGTTCCAGTTCAAGATACAGTTCAAGTTTACATGTCCTGTAAATCTCGTCAAGAAAGTCATCTCGCATCGGTAATGTTGTTAAACATTCCGAGATGCAATACCGTAACCTGTCTCCCGTAAGTCCATTACAGAGCGTACACACACTTACGTCTTTGTCGGGTACACATGTCCATAGTTGGGCAATGAGGTCAGCTGTCCTCAAGTCAACGGAGTGTTTCGGGAAACACAAGACTATTGATGGCAGTATGGTCGTATGAAGGTTACGAAAGCTGCTGAAATCAATATCGCTGTCTAGTCTTTGTAGCCAAAGACATTCTTCACGAGCAGTGACTGCGTTGCGTTTCCACGAGGCTTTGGAAGGCAGTGACTCGTGCAATTGAGGATGTACTCCAATTTATATGTCTAACAGTTTGCTTATGTCAGGGATGAAACCCTTGGTTACGATTGTGGTGTCCATCAAATACAGAAATAGTTTGCGAAAAAATATATTGCGACTGATAGCGGACTCTGGGAGTGCCAAAAGCATGTATAGAAACATTAATTTATTTGTATCGACGTCAGAGCTTATACGGTGAATGCCTGACATTGACTCACATATGTCTGATCGTGTTGTTACTGAACAACCTTGAATCTTTTTACAATCAGGTGTTGGTGTCTATTAAGAAGTTTACAGTCGGATTTCGTCATATCATTCCACAATTCACAACTGTAAAGCGTTGTAGGTAATACTATTTTATTGTATAAGCTAGCTGATATTAGTGGATTTAGACCCAGTGGTTTCACCCCGTAACCGGTCATCGCATAGAACGCGTTGAGTCCTTTTTGGCAGCGGTCACGAATTATTCCAGTGTAACTTGTGCGCTAGTGTTGACGTATTCCAAGGTTTACTGCGGATTCCGCCTGTGGAAAGATGACTTTTCCCATCGTGAACCCTTTACAGTCCGATTTCCTTCTAGATTGCTTGAAGGTTACTACACATGACTTACTGGCATTGATTGCAAACTGCCATTTTACTGAGTAATTATGCACAATGTCTAGTAATCGCTGTTGGTAACTCTGAGTGGTAGCAATACAAGCGATATCGTCTGCCAACGTTGGATTTCCGGCATCAACCGAGCACACGCTGGATCCAATTCCGGAGGTTTCAAGTTCTCGAAGTAGGCCGTCGATGAACACGAGGTAATATAATGTCGAAACAATACCGCCTTGACACCACGCGAAACAGGTGCTGTTCCTGAGATCGCACCATTAACGGTCACACAGTATTCCAAGTTTGTGTAGTAATACTTCACCACCCGCCACAGCTTACCTTTAATTCCAATTTGGTAAGTTTGTAGAGTAGTCCATTATGCCACACGGTGTCAAAGGCCTTCTACATATCCAGAAAAGCTACATACACATTGCTTTCACGTTCCAAATTATAGTGTATAGTTTCCTGTAAATTGAATGCAGCTGAGATTATTTGGGAACCCAACCCTTGTTGTTGTAGACACGGAAAATTAATTGACTTTTGATCCAAAAATCTCCACATCCTGTTTGTTACCACTTTCTCAAACAGTTTACATAGACATGGTAATATGGAAACGGGTCGGTAACTGCCAGCGTCCGACTTAGATTTCCCACCTTCTTTGTACAGCGGAATAATTACACTTTTCTTCCAAGAACATGGGACTGTTTCGGTTGAGAGGATTTGATTAAACAACAGCAATATGATTTCGTTTAGTTTATCACTTGAATATATAATGTGTTCATCTTGAATGTTATCCAACCCCGGTGCTTTCCGACGTTGTAGCGTTCTAATACAACAAGATAATTCTTCACGTGTAATGGGCGAATCAAAAATGTTAATGAATGTATCTTCATTTACTACTGAAGGCGAATTCACAAATGAGTCTATATATTTAATGAAATCCGTAGTACTTTGATTGCAATCATTGCTTGCCGTATCATTAAATACATCTTTTAAATATTCAGAGAAGCCACATGCAACATTTTGGGAAGATGTGTAGGTTTGTCCCTTTACCGTTATTTCATTACGCTTTTCCTTATCTTTGTGTCGGCGGTTTCGTAAAAGTTTCATGAAAAGCGTGTAATCTAGACCGGCCGCTTCGTCCAAATCGTCATAAATCTTATCCATATAGTTATCAGATGCTTGTTTCTGTACTTGTCTAAAATGTGATTTTGCTTGTTTGTAGTTATGGTAGCTGACATGTTCGTGTCCTCGTGGTCTGTCGTCCTTTATCCACGCTTGTCTCTGTTGTCTAGCAGTAGTGTGTGCAACTTTTACATCTTCCGACCAATACGGCTTTGTATATTTGTTAAAGGTGCTCCGTGGTAAAGTGCTATATCCAGCTTCATGAACAACGCGAGTAATTATATCGCTTAGTTAGTTCGTCAACCCCGTTCGGTCGAGACGGTATTGCAAAGGGATGAGTCTAGAGTGTATTTATAGTCAGATATAATATCGTGTGTAACTTTATTCCATGCGATACAGCGTGTTTTTTTGCTGCGAAATATAGGAGTGTTCTTTGGAATCATTTATATAAACCCCAGCAATCGAGGGTAAGTGGTCGGATGTCAGGATTACTTCATTTTCATCAAGAATTGTGAAACTTTGAATGTTTGATTCTAGCTTGTGATCGACTAGAAAGTGGTATAGCATTGCTTCGATGGGTAGACAGGTATAGTCCGGGTCCTTTCGCTTTGTTGAGTGATTGATTGCACATAAACCATTATCAAGGACAAATTTCGAAAATAATTTGGATTTCTGCACGGAGCCTGATGCATTTTGTCGACATAATAGTTGGGCATTGGAATCACCAGCGTTGATAACATTGCCTCTGTCTTGATAAAACATTGTGACAGCATGTAGTTCGAAAACTGTTTCTTTATATAAACGGATATCTCCTGGCGATGGTATATATACGGAAACTATATAAGTTGTATCTGTGTGCTCAGTTCTCACTTCTATTGCAGATATTCTGTCTGAGGCGATGTCAATACACGATACTAAATTGCTCAACGACTTCTTATACATAATCGCAACACAACATTTCCCACACCGAGCTCTCGAGTACGGGTCTATAACGGCATTTACCTTCGTCAGTGCATTGCAATTGCTGTTAATGCTATCCAAAAAATGCTTTGAGTGCGGTAAGAGTTTATGTTCATTTATAAGTGCTATATCAATATCGTACTTGTCCAGCATATGTGACAGCGAGTAGGCCGTCGACATAATGCCTCTAACATTCCATGTCAGTATATTGAGTAACATTAGTATAATACACGAGTAGCTTAATTTGAAGAACACTTGTTTTATGTTAGAGTTAACGGACATTCTTAACGCACTAGTTGTAGTCTCTATTGTCATACCAATCATGTCCATTACGTCTGGTCAGTCAAGTGTAATACGAATAATTCCTATCGCGTCATATTTGTCGTGCGTATCATGTTCGTTATCACGTTCATAGTTCCTGTCGCTATTGTACCAGTTGTCTGATTGTCTATTGTCGTACACGCCCCAATATTGAGCGGTGTGAGAATAACTGTTTGTCTGTATGTTGTCCGCCTGTCATCGTCGTCGTCGTCGTCGTCGTCGTCGTCGTCGTCGTCTATGTTCTCGTTTTTCGTCAATCTCTTTGTCCCATTCTGTCTTACTTTTCCATGGATTCTGGAAATTTCAGTACTTGTTGTTGTTGATAGTACCATGTGATCATACACCTTGAGTATAAGGATAATGAGGTTTTTACGAAAATTGCTAGGTTTCTTAACTGCTTTTAAAGGTACATGCCCACTCAGTAGGTACGAAGTGTTCTTTTTAGGAATTAAATAAGTGTATATTTGTGTCACTATTCCACCAGTTCTAAAAATTACGAGTGCCGGCTATACACCATTACCCCACGTATTGATTGGCATTATTATACATTTTATATCCGACGTAAATTTCCACACTGATATCAGGAGCGATAACCGTGTTTCCTTAAAATGTTAACGGACATTACTATTTATGCTCCGTATTTATATTTTGATGTCCAATGATCATACTATATAATATGTCGAAAATGTTATTATTTTCAGGTGACGCATTTAATTAGAATAAATAATTAAAAACTATCATGCCTCATTTGAATATGAAACTAGCCAGATACCACCGCGAGTCACTATCAGTAAAATAAATATTACTAAATGATTATATCTCTATAGCGGAACTAGTGGAATAGTAACTCAATTATATACTTATTTAATTCCTATAAATAACATTTGTACATACTGAGTGGGAATGTACCTTTAACGAATGATTGCGTATCGTTTTACACATCGATTGCGTTTGTTTTTTAAATAGAAAACGATTTTCAATCCAACGAAACATCGATTTCTAATACAACAAAGAAAACGTGGTCAAATTGATGTGAATACGACACGATATGCGTTGGAAATAACAACATGACACGCGTTGAAAGAAACGACAGGCATTTAAATAGTAGCATTTTTTATGGGAGCCAGGGGTGCGTTTCACTAAAATTCGTACGACTAGAATGTTCGTAAGTGTAAATTTAGGATAGTCTGTATATTTCAATTGATGGATGATTTACATGTATTGAGCATAGGCTGCATATGCAGCCTATGCTCAATAAATATAAATCAAATACTTGTTTACAAGACAACATTGTTAATGTGACCTTTACAGACTATCATAATTTTTCACTTACGAACATTTTAGTCGTAAGAAGATTAGTGAAACGTGCCACAGATATTTAAAGGAAATATCGTTTACGCGTACAAAGCAAAGCAAACGATATTCGCTTCTATGCATATCGTTGTACAAAACGATTGTTTTCACTTTGTTTTCCACTCCTTGTTGTTGTTTTCGTTTGGGAGCCTTCACGAATTATTCGCTGTACATCACACGGTGTGCACATGGGGCCCTAAGTTCAAATTTAAGATCGTCTGTAAATTTCAATTTAGGGATTTACATTTATTGAGCATAGGCTGCATATGCAGCCTATGCTCAATAAATGTAAATCCAAAAAGTATATACAAGAAAACATTGTTAATGTGAAATTTACAGACTATCATAATGTTGCACTTACGAACATTTTAGTCGTACGAAGTTTAGTGAAACGGCCCTCTGGTGCAGCTTACCATACCACATAGTTACGTCAGTGATTGTCCTGCATGTGCATGCAACTTAGCGCCAATAACCCACCATACTGTTGAATGCTTTAACTTGGCATTACCAGCTAATCATATATATCACTGATTGTTATATATATATCACTGATTGTTTTAGCTTGACTTCAACTACAGCGCAGCATAGTGGATACATACGTAAAACATCGCGTTACGTGTGCCGGTGCCCGTTTCATTAAACTTCGTACGGTTAAGAAGTTCGTAAGTGCGAAATTGGAAATTTGAATAAAAATTAAATTGATAGACGATGTTTGTAATTTGTGAACGATGTTTGATTGGCTTCTTGATAGGAAACAGACGCATTTTTCGACGTGAAACATTTTACGCAGCGCAGTACCAGTGTGTTTCGCTTGGCCTCAACAGCCCACCATACCATAGAGCGCATTGCGGCAGCCGGGCTATGTTCTCAGCTAACGGGCACATTTGCATGCAGTGATACTCTGTGGTATGACTTCCGGGATCTTGAATAATTGCAGCTGAAAACGTACATCGTTTTGTTATCCCAGAACTATGGTGGGTCAGTGTGTCCATAGAGAGTTCGCTTTTCGTCTTTTATAAACTCAAATCGAAACTCGAAAACGCGAAATTTCGCGTTTTCGCCTTTCGACTTTTCGCTAACTACCAAATCGAAGCGTGAAAATAAGACATTTCGGGCCGATTTCGCATTTTCGCATTTTTAACATTTTCGTGTTTTTCGCGTTTTCTAGCTAACGCGATTTCGTGTTTTTCAAAAGGCCAACAGAACAAATCAATCACGAAAAACGCGATGTTTCACATCACAGCTAAAAGTGTGTAGCTTCGCGCATCGACATGTAAAAAGGCGAAAAGAGCTAATTACAACCGGAAAGTTCGTGCTGTCGCATGTCGACTTGCCAAAGGCGGAATGTCGATAGACGTAATGAGACACCATAGACGGGATTGCAGTGGGCGTAGATAAATTCATTCTAACATCGATTGACTGTCCCACAAATTAATGCGGATCAGACTGATCAGGCTAAATGTGCAGGCTGGTCTTCGTCGACGTGGTTGTAAATCTCTAATTATGTAGATTCACATCACTGGGTTTCTTACAACAGAACTACTGTCTGTTTCGCGAAAGCTGCCAAATTTTACGGCCATATAAACAATTCAAAAACATTTTTTTTTTCGATAGTATTAAGTTAAAGGAAAATTTAAGAATGAGCCTTCTTTTTATTTCGTGAAATTTGGTCAAATATTGGTTTTATTACGAAAAATTGATTTATCTATGGGAATTTAACATGGGGGAAAAAGAGGTAAGGAAGTGTGGGAGGAGTCAAAAAACGAAAAATTTTGGAAATTGACTCCGAAACCTAGCTAGATAGTTTGAAAATGATCTAACTAAGAAAACAAAAGTTAAATTTTGAAAATCGGTCCAATATTTCTGAAATTCTAAAAGATTTCCCCATGTTAAATCCCCATAGACATCTTCAAGATGTCTATAGGGATTTAACATGGGGAAATTGTTTTTTCGCAATAAAATCAATATTTGACCAAATTTCACGAAACAAAAAGAAGGCTCGTTCTTAAATTTTGCTTTAATTTAATATTATCAGAAACAATATTGTTTTTGCATTGTTTATATAGCCGTAAAATTTCGGCGGCTTTCGTGAAACAGACAGTAAATGGCTGAGGTTCAACCATATATTTACTATAGGAATGAATGGCCTTTTTGTGGCATTTATCGGGGTATAAACTTGGAAAAGTCGCGGGAATACTGGACGAAAGCCAGAAGGCCTCGTCCAGTATTCCCGCGACTTTTCCAAGTTTATATCCCCGATAAATTCCACAAAAAGGCCATTAATTCCTTATAATTCCAGCATTTGAAATAAATTCATCAAGTAAATGTGTTTATTTTCCGTTTTCTTAAGAATTATTTTAACTGCGCCTCACGGTTACGGAAAGTAGTTCGGCGTGGGAGTTTACTGTGATATAAATTTTTGACAGAGACTTGCTACGGGCCAATCAAATGTTAGGGAATTGTGTAAATATTTTTGTGCTGGAATTATAGTAGCATGTTCGTTTATTTTCCACTGGGAAGGAAACTACTGTCTGTTTCCCGAAACCTGTGCCAATTTTACGCCCATTTTATATGGGGGTAAAATTGTGACAGGTTTCGTGAAACAATGCAAAAACAATATTTGTTTCGATAATATTAACAAAATGTAGAATCACGTGTTTCCGAACGGCGTGAACTCATGTTGTTTAGATGCGTTACAGTATTTTTCCTTGAATATCTTTCTAATGGAATGACATATGTTTATGAAATATACCGCAGCAAATGCGGTACACGTTGCCCTTTATTGTATTGGCGACTTTAATCTCATAATTCTGTCGAAGAATCGGTTACCGTAATTGTAAATAAAAACTAGAGCACGTCAATGTAAGAAATAAACGGTAATCGATTCTTTGTGAAAGTTATAAGTTATTGTAAATAACTTTCAGAGCACCCATAAAACACATATGCCATCGTATTTGGTGAGCTACATAAAAATCCGACGGTTGTTAGAAAAATTAAGAAAATCTACTGTAAAAATGACGTCACAGATTACGTCACGTCGGAAAATCGGGTTCAGAACCACGTGATCCTTGATTAAATTATAGCAACATTTAAGACTGAGCCTTCTTTTTATTTCGGGAACTTTGGTGCAATATCGATTTTATTGCGAAAACGCAATTTCCCCATGTTAAATCCCCATAAACATGTTCACAGTGTGAAGATGTCTATGTGGATTTAACTTGGGGAAATGTTTCTACTTTCAAAAATAGTGGACCGATTTTCAAAATTCAACTTTTTTTTTCTTAGTTAGATAATTTCCAAGCGAACAAGCCATGTATCAGAGTCAAATTCTTTGTTTTTCATTGTTCGACTCCTCCACGCTATCCACCTCTTTTTACTCCATGTTAACGTCCAATAGAGAAATCATTTTTCGTATCAACATTGAACAACATTTTACGAAAAAGTTTTAATTAAAGTTAATGTTATGGAAAGAAATATTGTTTTTGTATTGTTTATATAGTCGAACATTTAGGCAGGTTTCGTGAAACAGACACTATATGACTGAGATTCCACCGTGCATTTACAGTAGCGTGAACGTGGTCCAAAAGTGGTCCAAACGTGGTACAGTAGAACCTCTCTAAACCGGACACCCATACAATCTCTGTCTGCTTAATTGTATTTGGTTATTGTCATCTATCACCCTTGATAACGTCTGTTCGTGATCGCAAACCACATATACATGTGTTACGGTGCTAAAATGCCTGATTTACAGTGGAGCCTCTCTAAACCGGACACCCTGGGACCTCCAGTGATGACGAAAAAGTATTATTATCGGAGGTAAATGGCAATGCAACATATCGAAATTCAGCTCAACTAACTTTCCTCGGTGTCCGGTCCGGTTCCCACGAAATTACAATTCGTTCCCTCAATTTAACAATTAGTTCCCTCGAAGAATTAACAAGTCGTTCCCACGATATAACAATTCGTTCCCACGAATTAACAATTCGTTCCCGTGAGAACGAATTGTTATTTCGTAGGAACGAATTGTTAAATTGAGGGAACGAATTGTTATTTCGTGGGAACGAATTAATAAAAAAAATAATTATACGTCCTCTGCGGGGCTCCGTAGGGACCTGTCCAACGTTCAGTAACAGCCATTATGTGAAGGCATGTATGTCTAAATGATTACTACCATGTGTAACGAACAACAACACATTAGCAACGTTTTAAAACCGATAGAAAGCTATTAGGCAAATTGGCGAGGCGCACATGCGGGAACATGCCTTTTCAGCAATTTGTGGCAGGAAGACAAATTACGATCATCCTTATATAAATTGGAACCTCTGTAAATCGGGCACCAAGAAAACACATGTGACGAGTTTCGGCGGATTTATCTCGATCCCCGAGATCAATCCGCCGAAACTCATCACATGTGTTTTGTAATGATCGCATAATCGCATAAAACCCATATATGGCTCAGAACGATCAAATGCATGATTTACTGCGAAACGTCTTAAGCCGGATACCCTGTGGACCTCCCATGGTGTCCGGTTTAGAGAGGTTGCACTGTATGTAGTGCTAGTGTGCATGCATCTGTGAAAGACTTCATCAAAATAAGGGAGACACTGCAACATCTACTATAACAAGGCGATCGCCGGCGGGTATCTCACCCACACAGGGGTAGGTCAAACTCGCCAATGTGAGGAAGCTGTTGCTGAAGTTTGGTAATGATCCGATTAACGGGTCAGGAGATATTCAACATTTCTACGTACGTCCAAAAGTGTTGACGGCTACGAGAAATTCGTCGTCGCCGCCTACGCCGCGCGGGAATTCTGACGTGGGTGAAACAAAAACACCATGAACTATGATATTCTACATATGTGTCGCCGGTTACGAAAAAAGGATCTTACGACGTTTGAGCAACGAGCCGTCCCATCAGGATCTGCAGTGTTTGTCATTATTTTATTTATTTTGAAAAAAGCACCGCTTTTTTCTATTAATGAGATCATCCATCAATTAGCGTAGACCAATCAATGTCAGATATTCATGGGAGAAGTGTAATATACGGACCAGAAGTACATGTGCACACACATTTCAAGTTGTTAAGTGGTGTCAAAGATTGTGCAAGTATTGTCATACTCAGTAAAACAAACGTCTCTCCAAGAACGGACCTAAGCGGTATCAAAGTGTATGATCACGTGGTACTAACAACAACAAGTACTGAAATTTCCAGAATCCATCTGATTCAAAGTACGTATTCTTTTATAGTGTCCTCATTACGTAACGGATTTTGATGACATATGGCGCATCGAACGCGTCTTGTTAAGATGCATTTGGTTGTCTCTGTATTTTCGCCCAAACTTCTGTCGTTTTTGCGAAGAATCGATTTCCGTGTCTCCGACACGGAAATCGATTCTTTGCAAAAACGACATAAGTCTGTGCCACACTCCCTGGACCACCAAATGCAGCTCATGAAGACGCGTTTGCTGCGCCATATTTCATCAAAATCCGTTGCAAATATCAAATAATACCTATTTTGGAGTGGGCGACGTCGTTGTTGTTGTTGTAAGCACGTGATCATGCACCTTGGGTATTGAACGTAGCATGTGATACATGTTCAAGGATCAGAGGAAGAAGGCGGTTAACTCCACGACGGAATTAGCCCTTATTGTTCTGATCTTTAAGTTCATACCACATAAACACACGTACTAACAAGCTGTAGCCGTGCCACAGGTTCTTGAAGAACGGTTCACATTTCGGTGTTTTATGAGCTATTTTGGTAAATCTGGTGGTTTGGGTGCATTGTTACCAACATACATTTTACGTCTCCTCCCGCTAGTTAGTACACGATTAAGTACGTTAATACATGGGTATTTTGACAGCATAAAGGGGGACTGAAAGTTCGGAACGGTGAACGTGTATATAATTGACGATTTATGTCGTGTGTAATGAGTGAGCATTAGTAGCTGCACAAAACTATGTAAATCACCCCAAACCAACGAAATCCACAGATATCTACCCGAAATCAACCAAAATACCCATATGACACCAATATACTGACCATTTGTTCAAACAGATATGATCCGTTCTCAACGATCACCAAGGATCGGTACTATAACAAACAGATATAATATAATCTACATTGCGGCTCACATGATGCATACACAACCACCTGCGTTGTTCTTGTCAAGTTTGCCGTTTCACTAAACTTCGTACGATTAAAGTGTTCGTAAGTGCAAATTTAGGATCGTCTGGAAGTATCAATTGATGGATTTACATTTATTGAGCATAGGCTGCATATGCAGCCTATGCTCAATAAATGTAAAACCAATAATCGTTTAAAAGATAACATTGTTAATGAATGTGAAATGTACAGACTATCATAAGTTTGCATTTACGAACATTTTAGTCGTACGAAGTTTAGTGAAGTAGTATATAGGGAGTCAAAATGATACCACCAAAGCTGGAAGCGTTATTGACTCTCGTTAACAGCTCCCAACACCCACGAAAAAACATCGGAACAGATTTCAGAAAAAACCAAATACATCGAACTACACCGAACTACAGGCACTACAACCAACATAGACGAACGCCATATAGAACTTTTCTCCCAAGAGGCAAACAGAAATGATACCACCCTTTTGTGTATTTGGACACAGAAACGATACCACCCATTTGTGCATTTTTTACAATACTATAAAAAAACCCAACAAACACAAGTACTCGCCAGCACCCTCGAAAAACCAGGGTTTTGAGCTCCTATAATACACCAGAGGTGGCACCGTTTCCACCACCATACAGCACTCCCAACACCCACGAAAAATCGGGGATAAATGTCAGAAAAACCCAAATACATCGAACTACAACGAACTACAGACACTACAACCAACTACAACCAAACTACAGTATGTATCCACATTTGGGACAAAACATCCACAATCGTACTACCACCTACATAGGACATACGAGAGGGGGAAAAAAGGTCTAGAAAACCACAATTGGACACGAGTATACACAATTGGACACGAGTATACACAATTGGGACACGATATCCACAATTTTTTGGAGGTGGTAGTACAAAAGACGACGTTTTCGTCCAATAGTGGATGGGGGTTTCTAGTCCATTCTGCACGATAGCCACAATTGTTGGAGGTCTCGCCTCGCCACATCCACAATCGAACGCCCAATTGAAGATATGTTTCCCATTGGAATAGATAGACACAATGCCATACAAGGAATGCGAAACATGCGGCAAGGGTTTCGACAAACCCGCAAATCTTCGAAGACACATGGGTCGCAAGAACCCGTGCAGACCTCCCACGAGAGGGTGTCCCGGATGTGGAGGGAAGTTTGCCACCTACAAGACTCTCTGGCAACATCGCTCGAACAGGTGTCCCGAGGGGCCAGAAGATAGAACCACGGAGGGTAGCAAGAAGAAGGCTGCGACCAGGAAGAGGATCCTGGTACTGGAGAGGAGGGTGGTAGAGTTGGAGGAGGAGATGGCTAGACTGCGGGATGGAAAACCTCGCGAGGGAGCGAGCATCGACAGCGACGACGACGACGACAACGAGATCGATTGGACACGATAGCCACAATTGGGGGATTCCCCCCTACCTTTTGCACTGGCCCCCATCTCGACTCCCAACGGCAAACAAAACCTCTCCCCAAAGTAGGTAGAAAAACCCAAATACATCGAACTACAACGAACTACAGGTACTACAACCAACACAGAATAGGTACTCGACGAACTTTGTGGAACCCCCACACAGAACATACAAGATACAAGGAGACCCCAACAAGAAACCCAAAATAGATCCCCACAATGGAAAGACAACTCGGAAAGACAATTAAAAAAAGACGAAGAACTTTTGTCCAAAACGAGCAGCGACAAAAAATCGACAAAGAACTTTTTTTCCAAAATAGCTACCCTATGTAGAACGGGTTGCGCCCTCCAGAGGGAAGGTGTGTGGGCTCGCTACGACCAGATGGGGGATCGCTGGGGATGTTTTTTTTTTTCTTCGGTGTGCCGGGCTGTTGGGTGGGGTCGGGGTCCGTTTCGCTCTTCCGGAGTCTACGGGTCTCTTGCACCACGACTGGAAACAGTATTTTGCAGGCCGTGTATGCCGCCACCGCCGCACACAGCCACCACTTCGTATTCTCTACGGTTCTCCAGATGTCGTGCACCTCCAGCTCGTCTTTCTTCGGACACTCGGAATCGGCATCGGCGAAAATTGCGTCCAACAGTCTGCGTTCCAGCGCGTCCAACCGGTTCTCCAGACATCTCTCCATGTCGGACAGGCGCGTCGATTCTTCGAACGAGCTGGCGTTTCGCGCATCTTCTAGTAGAGCCGTGGGGAACTCGGTGGGGCCCACAAAACCAGGCGCGGTCACCCTGTGTACTACGGGGGTAGGGGTTTCTTGTTCTTCTAGGGATTCTTGTTCTTGGGAGGTTTCTTCGGGCTTTGTACTACGCTCTACATCGGCATCGTCCCAGATTTTTCGAAGTCTAGCACTACCGATCCCGTACTTCTTCTTTGTTTCGTCGGCCGTAGCCTTCCCGCGGGTGGAAATAATTTCTCGAATATTTTCCGGAGACAAGTAGGTTTTTGGCATGCTTGCAAACGCTTCTATCAGATAGGGAAAACATTTGTCCAACATGGAATTTCCAAATTGCTCGAAATGTCCAAAATACTTGTTCGAGATGTTCGGAAAGGTCAAAATGCTTGTTCGCGACTACCAAGGTGCTCGGGATTCTCCTGCTCTACCCACTAGGATAGACAGGATAGGAATCCTGGGAAACATACTCTCCCACCCAGAAGAATCCCGAGCACCTTGGTAGTCGCGAACAAGCATTTTGACCTTTCCGAACATCTCGAACAAGTATTTTGGACATTTCGAGCAATTTCGATTTTTTGTCGCTGCTCGTTTTGGACAAAAGTTCTTCGTCTTTTTTGAATTGTCTTTCCGAGTTGTCTTTCCATTGTGGGGATATATTTTGGGTTTCTTGTTGGGGTCTCCTTGTATCTTGTATGTTCTGTGTGGGGGTTCCACAAAGTTCGTCGAGTACCTATTCTGTGTTGGTTGTAGTACCTGTAGTTCGTTGTAGTTCGATGTATTTGGGTTTTTCTACCTACTTTGGGGAGAGGTTTTGTTTGCCGTTGGGAGTCGAGATGGGGGCCAGTGCAAAAGGTAGGGGGGAATCCCCCAATTGTGGCTATCGTGTCCAATCGATCTCGTTGTCGTCGTCGTCGTCGCTGTCGATGCTCGCTCCCTCGCGAGGTTTTCCATCCCGCAGTCTAGCCACCTCCTCCTCCAACTCTACCACCCTCCTCTCCAGTACCAGGATCCTCTTCCTGGTCGCAGCCTTCTTCTTGCTACCCTCCGTGGTTCTATCTTCTGGCCCCTCGGGACACCTGTTCGAGCGATGTTGCCAGAGAGTCTTGTAGGTGGCAAACTTCCCTCCACATCCGGGACACTCTCTCGTGGGAGGTCTGCACGGGTTCTTGCGACCCATGTGTCTTCGAAGATTTGCGGGTTTGTCGAAACCCTTGCTGCATGTTTCGCATTCCTTGTATGGCATTGTGTCTGTCTATTCCAATGGGAAACATTTCTTCAATTGGGCGTTCGATTGTGGATGTGGCGAGGCGAGACCTCCAACAATTGTGGCTATCGTGCAGAATGGACTAGAAACCCCCATCCACTATTGAACGAAAACGTCGTCTTTTGTACTACTACCTCCAAAAAATTGTGGATATCGTGTCCCAATTGTGTATACTCGTGTCCAATTGTGTATACTCGTGTCCAATTGTGGTTTTCTAGACCTTTTTCCCCCCTCTCGTATGTCCTATGTAGGTGGTAGTACGATTGTGGATGTTTTGTCCCAAATGTGGATACATACTGTAGTTTGGTTGTAGTTGGTTGTAGTGTCTGTAGTTCGTTGTAGTTCGATGTATTTGGGTTTTTCTGACATTTTTCCCCGATTTTTCGTGGGTGTTGGGAGTGTTGTATGGTGGTGGAAACGGTGCCACCTCTGGTGTATTATAGGAGCTCAAAACCCTGGTTTTTCGAGGGTGTGGCGAGTACTTGTGTTCGTTGGTTTTTTTTATAGTATTGTAAAAAATGCACAAATGGGTGGTATCGTTTCTGTGTCCAAATACACAAATGGGTGGTATCATTTCTGTTTGCCTCTTGGGAGAAAAGTTCTATATGGCGTTCGTCTATGTTGGTTGTAGTGCCTGTAGTTCGGTGTAGTTCGATGTATTTGTTTTTTTCTGAAATCTGTTCGATTTTTTTTCATGGGTGTTGGGAGCTGTTAACGAGAGTCAATAACGCTTCCAGCTTTGGTGGTATCATTTTGACTCCCTATATACTACTAGTGAAACGACCCCCAGATCGTCAACGTTTCTGAACATCTATTGGCATGGACTAATGCCAGTCAAGATACTTGATTTATCTGACCCTACGATATCTCAGCTCAGGCTCAGCTAATCAAGCTGCTTGATTTCAAGCACAATGTACAGCTACAGTGTACATAATACGAGGAATTTGGGTGAATAAAGGAATTGACAAGAATTGGTGCGATTAGTGCAGGCGATAGTGTAACAGTAGCATTTGGGAATGGAAAGGTCACCGTCGTCTATCGTGGCTCCCGACCGAGCTAATATCCGTCCATTAAGGCCAGACAGGCGGACAGGCGAATAATTAAAATCCCTACTTTAATGTCTGTTGCAGCGCACAGACGACATCCGTACGCTTGTAATGGCGAACGAGCTGCATGTAGATGGCACTTGGCATATATAAGCCAGTATACCAGTATTGACAATATTGTGTGTCGGTTTATTAGAGGTTTCATTGTAAGTCAGGCATACGGGTAGTCGCGAACAGTAACTCTTGCAATATACTCCCGTACCGTCCGCGGCTGCTGCGGACGGTACGGGAGTAGGTTGCAAGAGTTACTGTTCGCAACTAGGATACGGGCATTCTGAGACATATGCCTGTGCTTTGCTACCACGAATGGGCTTTATCACCGTATATAAATGACACAGGCACTGACAATATACAGTGAAACATCGATACAGCGGACATCATGGGAGGTCCACAGGGTGTCATGTTTCGATAGGGTTAATTGTAAAACATGATATAAACACTCCAAGAATGTGTATTTTATAACCATAAACGGACATTACCATATCAGCCATTGCGCAGACACTTAAGATGTACGGTGTAACCTCATTAAACCGTGCACACCGTGGGTCAGGTATATTTTATGGTATAAATTGGTGATAGCCATATAAGACACGCCACGTCGACGTGGTTTCGTTTCCTATGAAATCAGTAAGCGAGTTTAATAAATATCGTCACTCATGTAAGATCCTCTATATACTAAACTACTTATGTTTATAGATGTTTCACTATCATTCAGGCATGTGTGTCCGACTTAGAGAGGTTTCACTATAATGTAGGTATATATGTCCGGTATAGCGACGTTTCACCATAATTCAGGCATGTGTGTCCTGTTTAGAGATGCTTCACTATACTTTCAGGCATGTATGTCCGGTATAGAGAGGTTTCACTATAACTTAGGCAAGTATGTCCGGTACAGAGAGGTTTCACTATAATTCAGGCATGTGTGTCCTGTTTAGAGAGGTTTCACTATAATTTAGGCAAGTATGTCCGGTATAGAGAGGTTTCACTATACTTTCAGGCATGTATGTCCGGTATAGAGAAGTTTCACTATAATTCAGGCATGTGTGTCCTGTTTAGAGAGGTTTCACTATAATTTAGGCAAGTATGTCCGGTATAGAGAGGTTTCACTATACCTTCAGGCATGTGTGTCCGGTATAGAGAGGTTTCACTATAATGCAGGCATGTATGCGCGGTATAGAGAGGTTTCACTATAATTCAGGCATGTATGCGCGGTATAGAGAGGTTTCACTATAATTCAGGCATGTATGTCCGGTATAGAGAGGTTTCACTATAATTCAGGCATGTATGCGCGGTATAGAGAGGTTTCACTATAATGCAGACATATATGCGCGGTATAGAGAGGTTTCACTATAATTCTGGCATGTATGCGCGGTATAGAGTGGTTTAACTATAATTCAGGCATGTATGCGCGGTATAGAGAGGTTTCACTGTAATGAAGGCATGTAAGCGCGGTATAGAGAGGTTTCACTATAATTCAGGCATGTATGCGCGGTATAGAGAGGTTTCATTATAATGACGGCATGTATGCGCGGTATAGAGAGATTCACTATAATGAAGGCATGTATGCGCGGTATAGAGCGATTCACTATAATTCAGGCATGTATGTCCGGATGATTTGCTGTATGTCAGTATCCGAATAGCGAGCAGCATAATTCCTGACCAGATTATGCGGATACCGTAAGTTAAATTGTCTCGGGAAATTCATTAATTTGGTACATGCTACCGATTTACATAATGATGTTATTTTAAATATGAAGGATTGCCATAAAACGAATTTAGAAATCTGATGTTGATCTAAATGGAATCTAGACAAAATGTGGTTAAGCTGACGGAGCCTATTGATTTTACGTTAGTTTCTGTCAAATTGATTTATCCAAAATCATCATAAGTGAAGGATGGCCAATAAAATAGTTCCCCGGGATGTGTCTGCGCAATAATTCACCATGATCTGTGACCGTGACTGGAGGAATTGGTGCTCGTGTAATTAAACGGTTATCTCCCTTGTAATTTATTTATATAAGGCTGTGACTGAAAGTATGGGGGTTATGGGGATTAATGTGCAGTGTACTCCTATAGCCTATTTCACTAACATTGCAAGTATATGTTGGTAAGTATACTTTGAGGAGATTTTCATTTTAAGGATAAATTGATTAATTTTATTATACTGAATGTATTACATTATCACAGCCATTTTGGCTGTGATAATGTAATAAATTTCAGCATAATAATTCTACATACTTTTAATCATCAAATATATGCAGTCGTTAGTTCTATATTAAAATAATGCATTTCGGGAAAAATTAATTGATTACTCCTTCAAAGTATACTTTGTTAGATAAATATGCTAGCAATTTTGGTGAAATCGGCTACTGATCAAGCAGCACACTCCTGTACCTACTTGTAATTATCTGTATTGCTTGTTATACGCATGACAGGTGTTTCATTGCTGGAATGGCGAACAGTGAAGATCCAGATCAGACTGTGCTGATGCACAGACTGATCTGGATCTACACTGGTCGTAAAACCCATAATCCCAATTTGTCCAGTCATGCCACATACAGTGAGGCAGACAATGTAGGCAGTAGGCAGAACATGTACTTTACATCAGAGACATCATCCGAGACATTTTCTGGCAAACTAAACATTTATTCACCATTACCCCACTTATTGATTGGCATTATCATACATTTTATATCAGACGTAAATGTCCACACTGATATCAGGGGTGATAACCGTGCTTCCTTAAAATGTTAACGGACATTACTATTTATTATCTGTATTTAGTTTTTGATGTACAATGATCATACTTTACAATCTGTGGAAAATGCCGCATTTAGTTAGTATAAATAATTAAAAAATATCAATGTTCATTTGCATATGAAAATAGCCTGATACCACCGCGCGTCACTATCAGTAAAACAAATATTACTAAATGATTATATCTGTACAGTGAGCACTTGTATTTTTTAGAACTGGTGGAATAGTGACATACTAATAAACTTATTTAATTCCTATAAATAACTGTTTGTGCCTACTGAGTGGGCATGTACCTTTAAAAGGTGCATGCCCACTCAGTAGGCACATAAAGTTCTTTACATGAATTAAATAAGTGTATAATTATGTCACTATTCCGCCAGTTCTAAAAATTGCAAGTGCCCGCTATACAGATATAATCATTTAGTAATATTTATTTTACTGATAGTGACGCGCGGTGGTATCAGGCTATTTTAATATGCAAATGACGCATGACATTTTTTAATTATTTATACTAATTAAATGTGTCGCCTGAAAGAATAATAGTTTCGACAGATTATAATGTATGCTACATGTAATTGCACATCGAAAAATATATACAGAGAATAAATAGTATGTTCGTTAACGTTTTAAGGAAACAACGTTATCACCCCTGATACAATGTATCGGTGTGGAAACTTTCTTCCTATATAAAACGTATAATAATGTCAATCAATATATGGGTTAATGGTGAATGAATGTTTATTTTGCCAGAAAATGTCTCAGATGATGTATCTGATATAATGAACATGTTGTGCCTACTGAGTGGGAATGTACCTTTAATGATCCGGATGTACTGTACACTATAATACATTTTCTCATACAATTGATTCAGAAACCCGAAACCAGATACTTGAAGTATTCAAACGCGTCACTGGCAACAATAAACACGGATAAGTAATGACATTTGCTGACGCTATAAAATCTCCAAATTATATTGACTTCTAACGGAAATGCGTTTCACCATTATACCGTTACATCTGTTTTTCGCACAATACTCGCACTGACAGAAATTGAATGGAGTTAACGTCCCACCAACGGCTAGGGTCACATAGAGACGGGATGGAAACACTCTGAAAGTATTGTTGATGCATAAGGCGAGGTTTGAACCCACAACCTCCGGTTTGGAAGTCAGTACGAGGGATGGAGTGTGGCCAAACCGGAGGTTTGGCCACACTCCATCCCTCGTACTAACAGAAAAGGAGCTGATTACTTTACGACGGACGAATGTAGTCACATGCCATCCTTCGCAGCATAGCAGTGTGATCAGGGTCTGCGTTATTCGCAGTACACTACTGCCCGCGCTAATCCTGACAATTTATTTATTTCAATATACAATGGAACCTCTCTAAGCCAAGAAAATATAGGTGATCTAATTTTGAGATGTTTCTTGGTGACGCATATCAGATAGTAATGCATGTTCATGATTGAAAAAGACATAAGTATGTCGCTGAATGGTCATACGCCGGATTTACAGTGAAACATCTCTAAACAGGACACCCTGGGAGGCGCACACTCTGGGGACCTCCCAGGGTGTCCGGTTTAGAGAGGTTTCACTGTACTTAAGCACTGTGCTGGAAATCAAGCTACAGCTCAGGCTCTGACAATGCATACGTACTTGAATAGTGTGTTTGAAATCAAGTACCTTGATTGGTTGAGCATGGGCTATGCTACAGCTCAGGCTAAGACAAGGCACAGCTCATGCTCAGACAATCTAGTTGTTTGATCAAGTTGCAAGATGCATTGCCAATAGATGTTCAGAACAATTGATAATCTGGGCAATAGTAACGCAGGGAGGTGCACGTATCAACATTTGGGAATTACAGGCTATTTCTATTGTTTGACATAGAACGGGCTCATAATAAACAATGTTAGTACGGAATAAGTCTATATTATCGTGTGCTATCGCGTCCACCTAAGCCCATAACGCCCGGATGTTCGCCCGGACAGACAGACGGACACCGGTGACGAAACGATACACCTATAAGTGGGTATACTTATAAATCACTGTACTGGGATTTGCGAAACATAATGCACACTATGAAGACATTTGTAAGAGCATGGCTATTTTATACAGTAGGATACGTAACAACATCTAGTATACGAATCGCAGTTCGAATGTAGAGAAGCGATATAATAGGCTGTGCTTTATCCCACATCCAGCCCTTTTCCTAAGTTTGTAATCCAAAGCTATAGATGTGGGATACATACTATAGTATGCTAACACCCGGTTGTCCATCTGTACGAGGAGATAATCCGCTCGCTTTTAGCGAGCGGATTATCTCCTCGTACAGGCGGACGAACCCTCTTCTAAGAATTCTTTCCACCAGTCTCTCGCACACGTGACACTTACATTTCTCTGACTCGCCGCTGCCGTTCCGGGGTATTTAAACTCCTGTGACACATTTCCTGCGAGTCTGTTAGATAACTCCCACAATCAAACAACAAATGGCACATTTCGCCAATAGCGGATTCTGTATAACGTGGCCGAGACAACGTCACGTGACAGTAACGACGACTGGGGGGCACCAGGCGAGTGAATTTCCATTGCAATGTCTGCGACCTGGGGCCTTGTGTCCGCCCGAATCACTTCGTTAGTACATATAGGTGTACATACTTACAGCATTGCTGAACGTGGACCGGAAGTGGACTGTGTTGCTACGAGACGCCACACTGGTTTGCTCTACGCTACGGTTCCGGTTTCCTTGTGAGTTGGCGAGCTCTCATAGACAGCGCTAATAATGACCCGGCTCAGAATAAACGCGTGACTAGAGAATTGGGGCTTGTCATACTTTGCTTTGAGACCAGTGTAGATCAAGCTCAGATCAGGATCGCACCGATCAAACAGACAAAGACATGTCCTGCTTCCACCAGACAAACACATTTCCTGCATCTACGCTAGCAGTCATTATCAGTATACTTACATTTAAAGAAAAAATTAATTTTTATTATACTGATATTTATAACATTATCACAGCCATTTTGGCTGTGATTATATAATAAATTCAGTATAATAATTCCGCATACTTTTAATCATCAAATATATGCAGTCGTTAGTTCTATATGAAATAATGCATTTTGTGAAAAATAAATGATTACTCCCTCAAAGTACACTTTGCTAGATAAGTATACTTTGCAATGTTGATGAAATCGGCTACTGAACACACGCGCGCGAATCAGCCGTTTCACTAAATTCGTACGATAATAACGTTCGTACATTTTTATTACTTTGCTTCTCACATTTACCTGACTGACTAATGCTACCAGTTGTCGCTTACAAGTAGACGTTACATTATTACGTGTGCACTCATCCACTCAAAATCTGCCAACAATGGCGAACAGTGTAAATACTATTCTAAATTCCAAGTTTGCACCTACGAACTTCTTAGTCGTACGAAGTTTAGTGAAACGGGCCCCTGCAGGAACTAGACTGGTTACAGATTCAATAAGCCCCATTTCTCCAATCACTGCTACAAATCAGCTTAACTCTGCAGCTACTTCACCGATGCTAGTTTCGTAAATCACGTGTGTTTCCGGGACATTGTCTGATCTGCCATGGCGAAATTGCCTAATATGAGACACGCCATAAGATTGTGTACCTTCCGATATCTGCGTATTTTCATTAAATACGTTTACAATATCTTTCATAAATGATGTCAAAAGTTGGCAAAATCTTCAGAGTACATGCGGAATTCCGCATGTACTCTGAAGATTTTGCCAACTTTTGACGCCATTTACGGAAAATATTGTATATATTGTAAAAGTATTT